>BHFT01020721.1:0-79123 GCA_004320025.1 Laticauda laticaudata | reverse complement strand
TCTTCAACTACTGTTAACAAATAAAGACTTTGTTGTTGGAACCCGGTCTACCTCGCGTTTCTTCCGGACGGAACACATTATTTTTAGTTTTTATTATTTTTAAATTTGATTTTGGTACTTTAATGAAATTATTGTTGCTTTATTGTGTATTTACTATTTGCCTTGTGCATGTGCCCAAAGGCAGTATATAAATGCTAATATTTAAGCAAACATATAAATAAGGAAGTTAGACCCTTTAGATTTAGAAACCTGAATTGCATGATGAAAAAAAAAATTCCCTATCATAACCCTTCTCTTTTTTTCAGATGTACTACACAGGAGCTGGCATGAATCCTGCCCGATCCTTTGCCCCAGCTGTCATAACCCGTAACTTCACCAACCACTGGGTAAGTTTTAGGGGTTTTTTTTTATTTTTTGGTACGGATAAGAAATGACGACATCTTACAGTTCTTTGAAACAACAGTCTAGAGGCTAAAAGATTATTTGATTTTCCCTCTCTGAATTTGGAGAAACAATTCCAACTTCAGAAGGGGGACTTTTTATATCTTTATCCAGAGTAGCATCCAAACTCTTGAAATTTGGCTCCCAGGCTGTCCCAAGTGAGATATTGTTTGGTTGAGGAGAAAACATTGCAGAGGCAACTTGGGTACATTTTAATCTTCCATAAAAGTAAATATTTTAAACAGTCCCCCAAATAAATGGCACTCAGGTCCAATTTTTATTCTGTTGGTAAGTTGAGAGGGGAGAGCGAGTTTAGTGTAGTGGTTAAAAGCAGCAGGTTAGAAACCAGGAGACAGTGAATTCTAGTCCTGCCTGAAACACAAAGCCAACTGGGTGATCTTGGATTATTAGTTCCCCTCTCTCAGTCCTGGGAAGGAGGCAATGGCAATCTCTTCTGAAATCTTGCCAACAAAAATAAAGGACTTAACCAAACAATTGCTGGACTCAGAATGAAAGAAAAATGTTGAGACAGCACTGAAAATGTCAGAGGATACCAGTGTCAAAGTTATTTGGCCTCACTTTAAGATTCTATTAATTATCAGACACATGACAACATATAAATCTAAGCTTGGTGGCCAAATTTATGAGCAATCTTGAATCAATGGAATTAGAGATTGGGCAATTATGGAAGAGTCTTTGCTCTTCTTGGAATCCATTTGCAGGTTCAATGATGAGACTAATAAAGTAGAAGAGACTAGCTGAGTAGAGCTGCTGGTTGGGCTGCCAGTACTTTATGATTGATCAATGATGGGGAAGAGGACTTTAATCTGCTAGTGGGAAAAGGCCCTGAATATTTTTTTCTGCAATGCTCTAAGATATTTCTGCATCCTTAACCTATCTTCTTGTTCCCCCTTCCCATGCTTTTGTCTTTTGTTCTTCCAGGTATATTGGGTTGGCCCAATTATTGGTGGTTTGATGGGTGGCTTTTTGTATGACTTCATCTTATTCCCTCGGATGCGTAGTATCTCAGAACGTCTGTCTATTCTCAAAGGTGACCGGCCTGTTGCAACCCATACATCCAGAGAACCTCCAGGGGATCCTATTGAGCTGAAGACACAAGCACTATAAACAGTGACCATAGGATGGCACAACATAGCACATACACACATCCCTGCTCTGGGGAGAGATGGGGCAGAATAACTGGCCCAGTATAAAGACTGTTATTGTTCCTGGCCAGTGGGAAGTGGTTGCATAAAGGAGGGGAATCAGAGGGGAAAATATGTTATCCAGTCTTTCTCTCTCATAAAAACAAATTAACAGACACACAAAACATGGGATAATAGAATGCAGAGAGTGCGGTTGGGAAGGGAGGGGAACTATGTCATTGCCTGATTTTTTAAATGATTTATTTTGCAGTGAGAAGTTTTAAAAACAGTTTTGTGGGGGGAAACAAAAGGTATAAGAGTATAAGAATAACTCTGTTTTGAATTCTTGCAAAACTTGCATTCCCTTCACATCTATTATGCTGAGTCACCCTTTGCAGACCTCACTGCTCTCCCTTCTGCGCCTGAATTGTTCTGGGAGGCAGATTGTTTTGTGTGGGATTGCTAGAGTTCTTTGTGAGTTTGCCATTGGCATCTTTCAATTCCCCTGCTGTTCATAATATTCTGACTCCAGCTTTGTGCGCTGTGCCAGCAAGGTATGAACCCTTGGCTCAAGTGTGTTTGAGGACTTGAATAGGTGGAACAATTCTTTCCTTCCATCAAAGTAGCTTCCCTCTTGGAGGAATCATGCTCAGATTATCTATTGACATAGGTTGGTGAGAATAGTGAGGAAGAGCAAATGACTTGTGGCCACGTAGAATATATACATATATAATTTTGGCTTGTGCATACGTGAGAAACAATTTTGGGGGTAAGCAAATGCAGAGCCAGAGCCAGAACCCCAGCAGGGAACAAACATCACTGAATAAAGCATGTGCTTACATAGAGAAGGTCTTGATTCAATTCCTGGCATCTTAGGTAGTAACCTCAACATGCTCAGTGCTGATCTTGGACCTGCTGCTAATAGCCAGCTCTGGATTTTTGTGCTATGCAATCCATAGCTCTGCTTTAAAATTCAAAATGCCAGATAGGGATTTAGCAGCCTAAGTAAGAACATTTTATAACACCTATTTCAAACATCAATCACTAAATCAAAATAAGTTTCCTGAGGGAGGGGGAGTATCTAGCTTTTTATTTAAATATTTATTGATGTGTTTACATTTGTGTCGTTTCTTTCTATCAAAAGCTGCTGCTTCTGCTGTTTAATTTTCCTCACTATCCCATATAATTTATCCCAGTGCTAAAAAAGTGAAGTGAAATAGAATTAGGGCATGGTCTCACTTATCTTTAAGATAGGGTTGCCATATCTAGACTGCAGAAATCGGGGTAGCCAACAGAAGGTACCAAAAGTGTTTTATGTATCTCTCTCTGCTGCCATCTTAATTGTCAGACAGCCTACCAATACATATGGGAATTCTACTTTAAGCAGATTGAAAGTATGCCATCAGCTTGAGTTTAGCCTAATTTGAAATTAAACTTTCAAGCCCTGTGACTTCATCCTCAAAGGCACACTTAGGGCAAGGGGTGAGAAGAATGAATTGAATACAAAGGAGACTTGATGTTGAATATGAATCTCTATAATCCTTCCTTCATCGAAACTACATCTTATGAATTGCCTTTTAAACTGTAGACCTAGACATACATATAGCTTCACTCAGAGGTGGGATTCAGCAGGTTCTGACCAGTTCTGGAGAACCAGTAGCGGAAATTTTGAGTAGTTCAGAGAACCAGCAAAGACCACCTCTGGCTGGAGATTTTACAGTATCCTTCCCCTGCCATGCCCACCAAGTCACGCCCAGTAAAAACATGTGAATCCCACCACTGGCTTCAGTGAAGTTCCTTTGATAATTATAGAACTTGTGAAATGTTGTGGGCTCCATTTTTCATTGCTACCATAGTCTATTCCAGCATATTCTGATACTATTTCACCTCCCTTTTCTTATTTGCTATGAAGACACTGAATGGAAATGGTCCTTTTTTGTAGAATCTTCTCTAGGATCTCAATAAAGCTATAAAAATAGCATACTTTTTTAGAACTGAAAGTTCTGCTTAGATGCTCGAAGTAAGAAAGAGCACAAACTCTGACCAAATTAAACCAAATAACCATATTTACCATATTAACAAATGCAAACCATATATTCTCAAGAGCCCCTAAAACTGGCCCCTTCATTAACCAAAACTAATCTTTGGTCTAATCATTACTGATGAATAATGCAAAGCAAGCATCCATTTGTATCTCACCTTGCTTCCATGGAAGTCAGGTTTATTCCTCCATGGCTTGCTTAAATACAGCAGGCTAAGCTGTATTTTAAAAGCATAATGTGTTGCCCAGTGATTGGTTCCGTACATCATCCTATGCTATAAACCAGAATGACTAGATTCTAACATCATGCTATTATCAAATCTGAAGTAGCCATTATGATTTAGTACGATGTATGAACTCAGCCCATATTAAAAGATCCACATGTAAAATATTGATCTTCTAAAAAATATACATCTTGTCAGGAAATCTGGCATCTTCACCAAAGTATCTGTTTCAAAAGTTCAGAAAAAATGGTTGAAACATGATTAGGATTAGAACGATCAATAGAAGAAAATATTTGTAGCTTAGGGTTGAAGTGTAGGGTCCCTGGTGCTCTCTGATCTTGGTTGCAAGCTCAAGGAGTACTAGGGAACCCTGATTAGAATGATCTTCCAGTTCTTGCTGACAAAGAATGAATATGGCTTTTAGATGGAGTTAAGGATAGGGAAGCCTTTGGCTGATCTATCAGTTTTTTTTAGTATCAACATATGTATACTTGGCTATTGAAGCAAGATCTGATGGGAGGAAGGTGGAGTCATTCTGCTTCACTTATAGAACTACTGTATACCCATTCCCCGACCTGTGTAACAGCCTTGAAAGCTGTATTTCTGGACTTCCCCAAAGTTTCTAGTTGCTATATGTTGTAAATATGATGCCGACTAGTTTGGTCCAGTAGAATTTCTCTCGTAGTTAGGTGAACTATTTATTTCACCCTTCAAGTTGGTTTTTCGGCTTCTTATCTCTAACAGCAGCTTTTCCAACCAAATAGGTTGGAAGTGCCGTTCCAAAGTTCCCAGATATCATTGGGCTTATTGAGATCTAAGAGTTGCAATCTGATATATTGGAGGGGGCCAAATTAAGAAAGGCCAAAATGTGAGTACAAAGTGGTTTATTTACTGGTCAGACAGTTCTAATAGTAGATGTGATTCAAGAGATTTCCCAAACTATTGGAATGAAAAATGGTGACCAATATCTCAAAAGGAAAAAGGGGAGGGTGGTTACAGTGAGTGATAGGGGTGCTGATGTTTCCTTCTGAAATGATGTCTGGGGCATGGTTATGAATTCTGCAGTATTAATATTTGAGGTAGATCCTATTTTCAGACATTTTGGTGTGAACTGTTTTATTTTCCCAATCTCTCTACTACAACTGTTATATCAAAAATGGTGTAAATTCAAGGTCAGTCAACAGAATTAACTTGGAATCACTCCACAAGGATCCATCATCAATCCAGCTGAGCTATAAATCAACATAAACAGGACGAATCTGTCTGCTACCACAGAGCCATTTTATTAGGATTAATTTGCACTGCAATTGGAAATGGTTCCATTCAGATTATTTATAGGAGATGATGATTTATTTTTTATGTCTTGCTTTTATTTTTCCTGCCACATGATGCCAATATGTTCATCTTTTTCAATGAGCTGTTTAACTTTCTGTTTCACAGGTATAAATAACTCTTTAGTTGTTGTGTTGGAAATTATTTATTTAATTAAATGTTCTAATTTATTTTTGCTAATAGCTCTGAATCAGAGAAATCTGGCAAATTTACATGGTTACAGTAAGGAAGAGGGACATGGCATGAAGAAGCAAAGTAATTCAGTATTTTATACATTCGTGTCTAAATCACACAACTCTATTCAGCCCAAGGACTCCCACAATTTCAGAATGCAGAGATTTCTACTAATTCCAAAATCTACATTGAATATAGTGGTGCTTTCTTCTTTAATACAGTTATACTAGGTAATTGTATATGAAACCAAACCTATAAATAGATCTATGCACTACTCAGCCTTTCAGTTTCAAATAATTATGGATGGTCAACTAAATATATTTTGAAAGTCAGTGAAAGGAGAACATAACTCCTTCTCTTGTTCCACATAAAAAACCTTAGTTGGACTGATACTAGCAAATACTAGGAAAGCAGTGCCCTCATTACATGGAATGGAACAGAGAAACAACTATTCAACATTCAACTTAACCCACCCTGGCAATTGCAAGCCAAGGATGCTGTCTGATGTACAGCTGGCTGTATGTCTTTTTCAGCAGCACCTATAGTTATTGGAGAGAGTGATTGTTTTTCCATGGCTGTTTGCAGGCTCCAGAAACAAAATGCTACATTAAGATCCTACTTCTTACCTAGCATAGTTCTTATTATATCAGTTATGTTTGAAATTGGAAGATAAAAAGCTGCCTCAAAGCTAGGATGACTGAGTTTTATTGCAAAGTAGAATCAAGTGTATTTTAAAACAGGCATGCATTCTGTCCTGAATGCACACATGTGGCTTATAAGAAATATAATATAAAAAGAGGCATTTTAATTAAATTTCAATGATTTCCCATTTGATTTATATGCCTAGGAAATGACAATCCGAATTTTCTACCTCAGTCTCCAAGATCAAGCAGCTTAATCAGTAAAATGGTGCTGGGATAAAAATACACAATTGTCAGTGACAAACAAAGCATCATTATTCCATGTTGTATGTTCAGAAAAAAATATTGTAAAGACTTTTATGTAATTACATTAATTAGCCACCATCATTAAGGATCTCAATCTACAACATCTTGCTAAGTTAAAAAAACAACAGTAATTTACAGTCCCAAACAAAACATTAGTACTTCCATGCTGTGTATCCATACAAATGCCAGTAAAGGCTTTCACAAATATATTATATAATGAAATTAAAAGAGAGTGAGAACTAAAGGGAATGAGAAAGGTCTCTTGATGCTCCGTTCTCAGTTATATTAACATTATTATTTCTAATGCATCCAATTATTTATTTATTAACCTTGTGAATTCCCATGTATTCCCATTTATATTTAGCAAATATAAAGTGTGCCTTGCATGAATATATGAATAGCATTCCCATAGTTATTGCCATGCATTGCACTCCTACAAGTTCCTTTACACTACATTAGTCTTGTATATTTAATAGTGTTTGCTGGAAGGATAAAATACATGTAGTCCTCGACTTACAACAGTTTGTTTAGTGGCTGTTTAAAGTTACAACAGCACTGAAAAAAGTTGATTTATGACTGTTTTTGACACCTACCACTGTTGCAACATTCCCCATGGTTACGTGATCAAAATTCAGACATCTGGCAAATGACTCATATTTATGATGGTTGCAGTATCTTGCGGTCAGGTGAACACTTTTTGCAACCTTCTGAAAAGCAAAGGGAAAGCCAGGTTCACTTCACAACTGTGTTACTAACTTAACAACTGCAGTGATTCACTTAACAATTGTGGCAAGAAAGATTGTAAAAAGGGGCAAAGATCACCTAAATGTCTTGTTCAGCAACAGAGATTTTGGGCTCAATTGTGGTTGTAAGTCAAGGACTATCTGTAATTGTACATTTAAAAAGCTATATGTGTAAGATTAATGAAGCATGCTACATGCTGTAAATAACAGAATATGTGAGATGGTATATATACACATGTAAACACGTATTCTGAGTCTGTATATATTTACGTATTGAGAGAGAGATCCATCCCTTTTCAGTCAGATAAATTAAATAAATAAATATATAAATAAATCCAGAGGGCCTTTTAACTACAGCACAAGAACCTAACAGAAACATGCAACTAAACAAACCGTGGTATGATACATCATATTGTGTGGGATTTTTTTTTAGTTCAATGTTCAGCCCCTGAACTTTGTTATGAATGTATGTCAGACCATTTGCTTCTTTTTAGAATCTATTTGATTTTCTAAAGCTAAAGTTCCCTGCCCTTCCCTCACCCTCCTTTTCCCTTCATTGAAAAATAAGAACTAAGAAAACTCCTAGATTTCTCCTAGTGATGAGGTTTATCTCCCTATCCTCTAAATAACTGTGTGTCTTTAAGGTAGATTATCAGCCTTTATAAAAGACAGATATCTTCATTTAACTTCTATTTCTATGATCTCCTGTTTGATGTTAAGGCTGGAAAACTACTTTTTGTATGTAATATACATACTGGCTCCCAAACCCACTTGACTGAAGTACACCATTTTGCCTGTGTGGCAAATGGCTGTTTCTGCTCTCGATATGTATAGCATAGTAGCCTAACTAGCATAATGTCAACACACCAATAATGCTTTATATTGCCACAGCAGTGGCTGAGTGGCACTAGAAGACATGGATCACTACCATGAAAACTGCTAATCTCTTTTAATTCCTGTAACGGCTTTTCTTTCTTTCCTTTTATTATGGCAGAATAAACAAAGCCCATCTTTCTTGCTCTTTTCTAGCTGCTTGTTAATTGGAATATTATATTTTTAAAGAGCAAAATAGAAATAAAAACCATCAACGCATATGATAAAACTGTATTAAAACCATAAAACATATGCAGCAGCTGTATAAACAATATTCATGGCCTTCAGCATAATCACTGAAGGGTTCTCTTCCCCAACTGAAGCCTGAGGCTTTCCGAAAAGCCAGCCAGGACACATGTCCTTCAAGAGGCGGGCACCATGACAGAATAGTCTTTCTGGACCTTGTTGGATGGCACACCTTGGTAAACATGCCATTCTTGCCAGAGGTAACTGAAGAGGCAGTCCATCAAATAACCCATCACATGCTATATAGGGCTTCATAGGTCATTATCAGTATCTTGAATCGAACATGGAAGCAAACTGAGCCAATACAGCTTGTAGAACAGAGGTGTTATGTACGCTGATCAAGGAGCACACGTAACTGTCCATTTTGCACCTGCTGATGTTTCTGGGCAACCAGAACCAGGTCTCTCAGAAAGGGACTTTTTCACCCAGCCTATTTGAAAGCAAAAGCACAATATCATGGATAGATTTTACCCCCTGTGCTCTTAAGCAGGCTGACTGAAATCAAAGCAGGATTTACTGCTTGAATTTTGTGATGGATCTTTTTCAGCCTATCTCCAGGAACCAGACAGAGTCCTCTGGGCAAGCAGCAGTAGCAGCTTGCAACCTTCCCTGCCCAACTTCCCTATTGATTTTCTGAGGGCAGGGAAGTTTGCACTTGGCAACCTGTTGTAAGGGCAAACAGATTGCCAAGCATCCAGATTCCAATCACATGACTGCAGGGGAGTTGCACCATAATTTCAGTTCTGGCTCATTAGGCCTTTCATTCAGCACCACCATACTTTCATATAGTTGCCGAATGAGTGCTCATTAAGTAAAGACCACCCGTACAATAATCCATTTGAGAGGGGACCAGGAGTAAACCTCCCAGTCAGGGGTGGGATATGACAGGGTTAATTACCGGTTCGGGATTTACGAGCTTTCCTGCCCACTGTGAGCTGTAAATCGCGCTGTATGTGCCGAGAAGAAGCCTTTGAAACAGCCTTCTTTTCTTGGTTTTTTTAACTGCAGCTGTGCCTCGTCTGGCAGCTGAAGTTGAAAAATCAGGAAATAAAGATCAGGTAGGAGCCCGGGTGGGCAAAAAGATCAGCAGACATAGAACCGGTTCTATGTCTGCTGCTCTTCAGACCTACCGGTTCTACAGAGGTAGACAGAACCAGTAGAAACCCACCCCTGCTCCCAGTCCACAAATGGGCAAAACTGATGCACAATATGAAGTTCTTCACATAGGAGTCATGAGTCCAAGAGCACTCTCTGGTTGCATATAGGGTTTCTTTGGGGCAATGCCACCACATCCAGAACAAGGGATGGTAAGTCACTGAAACCAAAAGGCCCCCAAATCCAATGCCTTGCTAGGATTGAGCTGAAACCTGTTTTCCCAACCATACCTCCAGTCTTTAAAAACCAAGGCAGAAGGTCAACAGCAGCATAACTTAATACCTCACCACATGGTGACAGATGATCCCATCCAGAGACTTCCTGCAGAGGTTAAACACAAGCGAAGAGAGAACCAAACCCTGTGAAACCTTGCAAAGTAAGGTTGAGAGCAAGAATTATCATTCCCAAGGAAAATCAGTTGGAAATAGCCATCCACGAATGAGTCTTCCAATATTTGAAGTGTTGCCACAGGGAGGAAGGGGTCAATCTATTTTCTAAAGTGCCTGTAGGCCAGACAAGGAATAATGGATGGAAACTGAACAAGGAGAGAATTTAACCTGGAAGCAAGAAGAAAACTTCTGACAGGTGAAACAATCAAACAATGGAACAAAGAGTTGCCCTCGAAGTTGTGGGTGTTCCTCGGGAAGAAGCACGTGAGACCGGGTTCCAACAATAAACTCTTTTATTAAATTTTGCTCAGCAATAAACGGAAACAACAGCCCCAACCACGGCAGCCCTTTTTATAGCGGCTGCCCCAGCGGCTTGTGGCAATGGACACCGCTTTAATTGTTCCCGGTGTTTACGGGCTAACTGGATTGGTTCTCTAACAGCCTAATCCGCAAATGGCCTTTCGGCCAAATCAAGAATAGGGAACTTGGAGCCTACCAAAGTTCCATTACAGAACACTCCTCCCCCGCTGGTTTAGTCCCAACATGGTTACAATATCCACGCAGTAGGTGGGCTTTTTCGAGTCCTGGATGACCTGTGCAAGCTCAGTCCCAGCGTGGTCTTCGATGTTTCGGATGGGATCGCTGTGGTCTCTCCTGGTCCTTCTCCATGAAACTTCCTGGAAGGGTTGATCAGCCTTCGCGCTCCTGCCTGGTTCTCTCGGGCTGTTTATGGCTACCGCCGCTCCTCCCTGTTTTGACCGGGTTGGTTGAGCGGCTAGCCATTCCTTCCAGAAGGCCTCGCTTCGTCTCCGCTTCGCCAGACTTCTCATTTGGGAGTTCATCTAACACGTGAGTGCTTCTTTTGATTGTTAGATAGTCTTTTTGTAGTGTTTGTTGTCTTAGTTATGGGAGGTTCGTCCTTCCTTTTTTTATTTTTGTATTCCCCCCCCTCGGTCGGTTGTTTTTGCGATATTATTTTTTTTGGTTCTCGTGTTTTTTCATTTGAGGTTGCGAGAGCGAAGCTGGTCTAAGTGCTGCTTCCATTCTCATATTAACCGTCGTCTAGGAGTAGTCGGTAACCGGGCCTGTAATTTGGGTGATTGTGGCTGGAAGCCACAATGTTCCCCGTGAGTTTCTCTCACTAGGACCAGGTCGCCAATTTCAAAATTTCGGTATTTGCTGGAGAGTTCGGGGTTGTCCCAGTGTAAGTGGGTGGCAGTCGTCTAGAGAAGGAACGTTAATTCCCTACTCATTAGGGAGTTCTGCTGGGCTTTTGTGGGTGTGCTGCTAGGGGTAATATGCTTGTAGGGTTAAAGCAGTCGTTTAGTTTGTCTTGCACGTCCCCCTTGTCCATTCTATCTAGACTCTCCTTAGTGTAACGAACCATGCGTTCAGCCCTTGCTTTGGCAGCTGGATGACTGGCGCTGTTAAGCATATCAGATAACCCTGGGCAGGCCAGATACGTTACGAATGCTAACACTGGTAAACTGGGGCTCATATCTGACACCCAGTACATCAGGCAGCCAATGTGTAACCGAAAAGTTTGTCTAGCTGTTTCATTTACTGCCCTTGGTGGTGTGGAAGCCATACAGATGACTTCTAACCAGTTCGAGAAGCATCCACAAACTATTAGGAAGATGTTGGTGTTGTCGCCCAGCAAAGTCAATAATTGTAGCTCTAGACCATGGACCCTGGGGAGTTTCCCATTCTCATGACTAATGCCTTTGTGGGGGGGTAGGGCGCCCTCGATTTTTGACAGTCATTGGCATGTTGCCACCCAACGTTCAATGTCTTTGTCCAGCCCTGGCCACCAGATGTAACTCCTGGCCGGGCTTTCATTTGGACTATGCCCGGTGTCCCCTCGTTGCAACATGACACAGAAACATCTTCCTGGAGACTGTTTGTATGTAAACCACCCTGTCACCCCATAAAATGCAACCTTTTTCTATAGACAGTTCGGTCTGTCGGTGCGAAATGGCTTAAAAAGTCGCAGTTTTGTTCTCCTCTGGACAGCCCTTAATCTTCCCAATTCAATATGCGCACTGTCAAAGGGGTCTGTAGTGGTGGCTCTTGTGACATTCTTGTTGCGGTTATTAGCGGCAGGTCCGGGCCAGGTCTCTAGTCTGGAGTTGTGGAGATGCGTGGAGCTGGTCTCTTCTGTGATGGGCCCACGGGGGAACGGCTCAGGGGCGTCGGCATGTGTGATGGCTTTTCCAGGGCAATGAAATTCAACGTGTAGAGTAGGCAGCGAAGAATTCAGACCAATCCTCGTCATTCTAGGTGACAGAATGTTCGGGGCGGCTTTTTGCTGCTAGATCCTAAAAGGGTTGTGATTCAGGATGATCGAAAAAGTCTTACCGTAAGAGGTACTCATGGAATCTTTGATTCGGCGATGATTGCGAGGGCTTCTCTGTTCGAGTTGGACTGTAATTTGCGTTCTGACTGGAAAAGCGTTCTTTTGAATAAAAGTGACCAGTGCCTCTCTGCCGTTCTGGTAGCTTGTGCTAGGATGGCACTGATCCCAAAGGCGATGCATCACAAGGACGTTCAAGGGCAGGGTATTGCTTATACTGGATTAAAATTGGGTTAACGGTAGATAGGTCTTGATACCCTGAAAATGCTGCTTGTTCCTGGTGGCCCCATGTCAAGTAGTTTTTTTTATCTTAGCAGCCAGTAGGGGGTTCTGCTTATTGGTTGCTTATGGGGCAGAAACCACAGGTGTAAAAATTTATGAGACCTAGGAATGGCTTTGAAGGTCAATTTTTGTTCCGGTAGGTCTAGGAGCGTCTTGATTGCCTTTATTTTTTTTTCGTGGGATGTATGCCTTGTTCATCGATTAAATAGCCCAAAAACTCGACCTGGTTGGTGGCTAGATCACATTTCTCTCGTTTTACTTGAGGCCTGGCATCTCTAAATCTTTTAAAACTGCTCTTAATCTTGCTTCTCTAGTTGGTTGGCGTTTTTGCTGAGACCAGAACGTCCGCAAAATAAGGGACGGACTCCCGTTTGATTCCATTTTACACAGGTGTTCCATTGAGGTCTTTGACTGGCCTGGCAATTGTAACCGCCGAAACTGAGACGGTTACACTTGAGATTGCCCTTAGTGTACAATAGTCTGTGCCTCTGTGGTAATGGGGTCAACGAGTAGTTGTTGATCCGCCTGTGCGAGAACAAGCTTCCAAAAAATTATTTCCCCCCCCCCAGTGAGTGCAGTAAATGTTGCAGGGACTACGGTACTGGGTTGCGCTTTGTTGGAGCGCATGGTTCAGGGTTGCCTTATAATCTCCGCAGATATGCACTGACCCATTGGTTTCAACAGGAGTAACAATGGGTGTTTCCACCTGCATTGGTCGATTGGCTCTAAAAACCCCTTGAGCTATTTAATTTGATTCAGTTGTTCATCAATTTTTGTCTTTAAAGCAAAAAGGCCACGTTCTGGCTTTAAAACGGATTGGGGCTATTTTCGGGTCTAGTCAAATGAAATTGGGGACCCCTTGTACTTGCCAGGGGTCCCATCGAAAACATCTTGGAAATCCTTATAGCAGCTCTCCTCCCAGTTGTCGTTGCGCAATGCGGTTGATCCCGGTTCATTCCTGATTCCCAGGGCGCGAACCATTTGATCCCTTAGCAGACTAGGGTGATTCCACGGTCGACGACGGTCAGAAGTGCAAGATTTGGTGTGGTCTGAATTCGATGAGGAAATGTCCTAGGCCTACTACGGATTCAATTTTCTGGTAGTCTTTAAAATCAGGTCTTTGTTCTGTAATTCTTTTTGTTTAATGTCCGGTATCAGGCGACCAGGATGGTTATTCCAGGTACCATAGATAGGAAAGACTCTGAGTTGGACTCACAGGGCTTCTCCTCCGATGCTCACCCTCTAAACTGACCTTCTTCCCATTTTTGCCCTGGCATTTCCGATGGTGACTATTTTTTTTCTTTTTTTTTGAATTTGGCGTTTTCCTCTCTGTGCTGGTTCTTTTGCTTCGGCTTCATCTGCTTCTGGTTCTCGTTCTTCATGTCTGGGGGGGGGTGCTGCCTGCCGTCTTTTTGGACTATTAGCTCTTTTTGTTGCGCCAGACCCTTTTCGATGTGCCCCCGTTTGTTACAAGCCCTACAGATTGGCGTCGGAGGAACCGGGAGCATTCAGCTCGCGGGTGGTTTGTCCCCGCATCCCACACATTTAGAACTCTGCCAGTTTCTCTCTTTTCGCGCATTTCTTGCCTGATTGAAGTCTATGGACATCTTCATTTTCGTCCTCGGTATCGAGTCGAGATCTTCGTAGTAGGCTGTCACTGTGGGCTGTTTCTTTCCTCCCTCTGCTTCTTCTCTCTGGCTTGGTTTGGCAGATCTCAGATCGCATTCCTTTGGCGCATAGTTGGCTTGCTGATTCTTTGCTGCTTCGCGCCAGGTTGGCCTCTGCAATGGCTCAAGCCAGTTATGTTGGGTCTTATTTCAGGAGCTTTGCTCTGAAGGGTATGTCCTTCAAACCGAAGGACCACGCGGTCCTACTCATGGCCTCATCCATGTTCTGGAACTCGCAGGCTCTCCAATGTGTCTCAGGGCTGCCACAAAATCTCAACAGTGTCATCTTCCATTCTGGTCCTCTGTAGAACTCGTGTCTTTTGATCAAGTTGTTAGACCACAGTGCGTAGTGATGCGTCGGAGCAAATCTGTTCAGCTCGGGCAAGTCATCTGTTGACATCTCTGGGTTTTAGCCAGCCCTTCGTGCGGTTTTAAAAAGACGGCTGGTCTGCAGCTGTGTTAAGGAAGACAGCCCTCTTCCTTTGTCAGAATTTCCTGCAGTTACCGTGCTTCCAAAACATTAAAAGCCATCGATTATAGACTCCCTCCTCCTCATCAGGATGAATGTACGCGACACGGTTGTTACGCCATCTCTTCTCCACTCGGCTCAGTTGCCGCGTGCTTCGGTCTCGCTCTTCTATGACGATTCCACCTTCCGGCGCCAAGTGTTCCATCCGGGAAGAAATGTGTGAGATCAGGTCCAACGAATAAACTTGTTATTAAACCGCGTAAGCAATAGTAACGGAACAAACAGCCCAAGCCGCGGCCAGCCCTTTTTATAGCGGCTTGCCCGCGCGTTTGTCGCCAATGACACCGCTTTAACTGTTCCCACTGTTTGGCAGGGCTAACTGGATTGGTTCTTCTAACAGCCAATCCGCTGAATGGGCCTTTTCGGCCAATCAGAATAGGGAACTTGGAGCCTACCAAGTTCCATACAGAACAGTGGAGCGCATCACTTTGAGACTTTCAAGAGAGATTCGGCTGCCCATTTGTCAGAAATTGAAATGATGTAGGGTCTCCCGCTTGGGTGGGGGGTTGGACTAGATGACCTATAAGGTCCCTTCCAACTCTGATTATCTGTTATGTGTTAAGAATTGGCACAATACAATTCCTTTCACCCCCAGTTTTAGTCAGGATCTTCTGAAGCTATTGCATGATCACTTTCTGAACAACCCTCCTTAAAAAGGGAACGTTAGATATTGGGTGAAAGTTCTCCAGTATGGTTAAGTCCAGTAATTGGCTTCTTGAAGAGAGGATGCTCTTTAAGCATCTTTAACAAATGCTCTTTAAGATTTGTGCTGTTGCCATAAATGTCTTTGTCCTCCAACAACATAGTGTTATCCTCTTTCAAGTTACAAATAACATCCCACTGTTTGGTTTTAGCATTCATTTATGATGATTCAATAGGATTAGAAGGCATTCATATGTCTAGTGCCTCAAGCTATTGTTAGTAGTCTGTATCTGTCTCCACTGGCTTTGCACCTATCTCAATAAATTAGTATAGAACAAAGCTGGAAGGGACCTCAGAGGTCCTCCAGTCTAGCCCCCCCCAAGCGGGAGAACCAATACTATTTCAGATAAGTGACTGTCCAGACAGCCTCTTCTTAAAAACATCCAGTGATGGAGCAACTATGATTTCTGGAGACAAGCTGTTCCACTGGTTAATTGTCCTCACTGTTAGGAAGTTTCTCCTTAATTCCAGGTTGCTTCTCACTTTGATTTAGTTTCCAACCATTGTTTCTTGTCTTGCCCTCCGGTGCTTTGGAGAATGATTTGATCCCCTCTTCTTTGTGGCAGCCCCTCAAATACTGGACTGCTGCTGTCATGTCATCCCTAATTCATCTTTTCTTTAGACTGGCCAAACCCAAATCCTGCAGCCGTTCTTCATATGTTTTAGCTTCCAGGCCTTTGATCATCTTAGTGGCTCTTCTCTGACTGACAGTTTGCTAGTGTAGAAAATAAGCAAGGGCTGAAAGAGGCTAAATAAGCCCCTACTGGAATACAATATGCAAAATAAATATTGTCATAGAAGAAGGACCTTCGGTGAGCGCTTTACTGCTTGGAATACTGTTATGGGTATGAACTTCCCGGTCTTAGTTTGCTCCACCCATTGAGCCGCTGAGAAGAGCTTTCGCTTAAAAAGGCGATGCCGCAGCCGACGTGGAAACGTGGGGTCAAAACAACAACAACAACAACAACAACAACACAAAAACCCATGTGCAACCGGGCAGTCATTTTTGCCATATTTTTATCTGAAGGCATGCAGGATTGCGACCCATCATCCGGAAGGTGCACCTAAAAACTGTCACACGTGGGCCAAGGAAACCATCCCAGGAATGGTTCGGATGGGCAAACGGAATTAATAGCGGAATTAATTCAATTCCCCGGATTCTTCGAACGTTTTGTACCTTGAACCGAGGAAATCCCCCCCACCGCAGTTCTGCTTGCGATTGAGCGCTTCGAGGGAACGCGAGTCACTCTGCTTCACAAGCTACGGTTTCCTGGGCCGCGTGACCGTGACGAATTGTGATTTCGGGAGCAAAGCTTGGGCAGGCCGGCACAGCCGTTCGGCGGGTCTCCCTGCGAAGCCTTTTATCAACGATCTTCCCGGGCAAGGAACGCCTCAGCGACGAGCCATTGCGAGCCGAGCTCCTTTGTCTGCACTGACCCTTGAAAGAGCTGGCGGTCGTTTTAGCGCCATTTCAAGCGCAGGAGGCGGGAATCGCGGTGGAGGACGGTAAGGCGTCGGGATTCGAGTTGTTTCTCCCGCTGGAGCGACAACCGGACCGAAAAGCACCAATGGAGGGCCTGGTAAGTTGGGTCCGTCTGTGCATCGGGCGGTGAGGGCAGCGATCATTGGAAAGAAAAACCCAATGAATAACGCACGTCCCATCGGATTCCGTGCCTCCTATTCAGCGGCCATTTGTGAGGAAGCCAGTATTCATGACTTCTTTGCAGCTTCAGTTCCGATTGAATTAGCTTTGCAAACATTTCCAAAAAGCGAAATTCTCTTGGTAAGCCTAAAACATGTCCAGGATTGGTTTGGGTTGGCAATTTGATGACAGAGTTATGACACCCGAATTATATTTCTTGGGCGGGGGGGACGGGACTGTGCAGTTTCGCAGTTATAGTTGTCTCAAAGGTGTTTTTTTCTTCAAAAGGCAACTTTTGAAGAGGAGGTTGTCCACCGCGTCCATGTTTACAGAGTATTTGGAAGTACTCTGGTCTAAATCATCTTGCATAAGCGCACCAACGTACCTACCGTCACTGTCCTATTTCTTTTATTTTTCTTAAATGTATCCATGTATTCATAACTATGTTTTTTTTTACTTGTACCTATTATCTTGTAAGCAATTGACAAAAATAAATACATACATACATACCTACAGGGCTGCAAGTTGGCCAAGCAGCTCTTAAATCTGCTGGCATGTGGTATGCACCCAGTTGTAGTTGTTAAAAGTTCTGAAGAACTGGACAGAGTAAACCACAGGCAACTTTAGGCAAGCTGTGCAAATTCAGACACACAATTCTCTGGAGTAGAATGGGACAGATCTGGACCGTGAAGGAAAAGCTGAAATGGAGCATTCAAGGCATCTGTAGAAAAATTATTGAGTGAGTTCCTACTCCCTCCTAGCCATCTGGTCTTCAGCATGTGGCTCGTTGGCCTCTGGACATCAGATTCTCACCACCCAGCACCAGTTCAGAGGTTTCTTTCCCCTCATCCCCTTGCAGGCCAGGGAACACCTGGGAAGGGCTCTGATGCTGCAATCTCCCTCACGCGCATCAGTTCATCCGCTGCTGATATCACCCCTGTTGCAAACACGGGTGCACTGTAGACCAGTGGTCCCGAACCTTTTTTGTACCAGGGACCGGTTTCACAATTATTCTTCCACGGACCGGTACCTGAGTAACGCGAGACTCCACCGCCACTGGGACGGCTCTTCGTTCGAAGCCACCACCACCCCTCTTCGACGAAACTAAGGCACGACGATTCCTTCAGCACCCAAACGCCGCTTTCCAACCGAAAACCCGGAAGCACTTTCCAACCGAAAACCCGGAAGCGCCGTCGAAACAAGATGGCGGCACCCAAGCTTTGCAGCCTGGTACAAAATGATCCACGGACCAGTACCGGTCTGGAGACCGGTGATTGGGGACCCCTGCTGTAGACCATCAGTGGTCTGCAGCCCACCGGTTGCGACCACTGTCTTAAAGAACATCTCATGTAAATGGCTTCCTCAGTCTTTTCAGTGTACTGGGCCCACTTGGAATTTATGCATATTGTAGGTTCTTGGGGATGGAAGTGTCATTTGTTACAGGTTTGTGCTTCAGTTGCCTGATCCACAACATCCATTTCTTGAAAAAAAAAAAAGTAATTTCTGTAAGAATGGGCCACAAGGCAGAGAGGGTATCTGATTTCTAAAACCTCAAGACAGTCTTTTGAGCAAACATACATTTGATGGAACAGGAGAGACAAATAATTTGGCCCAAATCCTACTGTGTATGTAGAGGTGTTTGGAGGCTGTTGGGGTGTGAATGTAATAAAAGAGGCTGAAATAGAAATAGAATTCTTTATTGGCCAAGTGTAAATGGACACACAAAGAATTTGTCTTTGGTGCATACATAAAAAATACATTCATTAAGAATCATAAAATACAACACTTAGTGGTACATAGGATATAAAATAAACAATCAAAATCATACTAGGAAACTTAACATTATGTAATTTGTAAAGATACAAGCAACAAGGTTATAGTCATAGGTAGAAGGAGATAGGTAATAGGAAAGATGAGAGGAATAATAGTAATACAGTCTTAGTAAATAGTTTCACAGTGTTGTTGGAATTAGTTGTTTAGCAAAGTGATGGTATGCAGGAAGAAAAATTGTCCTTGTGCCTGGTTCTGGTATATAATGTCTATAATGTCATTTTGAGGGTAGAAGTTGAAACAATTTATGTCCAGGATATGAGGGATCTGTAGATATTTTCACAGCCCTCTTTTTGACTTGTGCAATATACAGGCCCTCAATGGAAGGAAGGTTGGTAGCAATTGTTTTTTCTGCAGTTCTAGAGCTGAATTCCAGCAAGAGTTGTTTTTTGTTCATCAAGGTGTTTAATAGCTCTATTGTTTTCTGTGTAGGGAATAATAGTATCACCAAAAGAGATTCATAATTTTGGAATCCCTCTGGGCTTAAAATTAGATGGCTAGAATAGTCTTTTTCAAGTTTTGATTAGGGTGACAGGAAGGATGTGCCCTAGAGTGGGATCACCTGACAACAGTACTGGAATTCATGTCCTCATCACCACAGGGCTAGATTACTGCAGTACATTCTACATAGAAACTGCCCATGGAGACCACCTGGAAATTTCAATAGTCCAGAGTACAGTGTTTATTAATTGCTGGCACTTGAAATCACAAACAGATTAAAACGATGTTCTGAGCTCTGCACTGGTTCCATATAGCTTCCAAGTGCAATTTAAGCTGTTAGTCATTAATCTCTTAGAGTTGAAGAAGCTTCTTGCATGAGAAGCAAAATGTCTTCAAAGAAAAACCAGAAAGTCCAGTTGCCTCTTGAAAAATAATACCTTTGGGACAACCATGATCTGGATGACTAAGAATCTCCATAGACATTAATATCTAAAAAACTTGGCATCAAAGTATCTTCGGGACCGTCTTTTCCAACCAGAACTGATTTGCTGGACTTGTGGGTCTGAGAGAAATTGCTGACATGGTAGATAGGAATTTCTGTATGGAACGAACCAAGAAGGTCCACAGGTAGCTATTTTGTGCCAGCACTTTTACTTTGAAAGAACAGCTTCTCACATGAACTAAAGTTAACATAGTTTCTTTGGCCTTTTGGAAACTGTTGAAAACAGGGCTGCTCTTTATATTTTATAGATATGTACTTTCAATTTTTTATTGTGGTTGTTTTTATATCTTTCATTACTGTGAACTGCTGAGAGTCTTGGATTGCAGGGAGTAGTAAAATTAAATCGTCATCCATTCCCCTCTTATAAAAGGCAGAAAAGTTGATGTTCAGCAGTATTCAGTCACAGAAATAAAATATTAACATGGTGGGGGGAGAGTCAAGCTCAATGGATGTAATGAAATTAAGGAGCACAGGAAAGATACCATCATGTTGACAAAGAGATAATCTCAAAAATGATGGTGATGGAAGTTGACACCACTGTATGCCAGCTCCCAATTACTTTGTTTCAACTTGTACATGATCACAAGGTTTTAGAAGAAGGTACTTTTTATTCTGGTAAATAATGGCATATAGAACATTGCATTGTTGAGCAGACATATTTATAGTTTTGTGTCTTTTTTGAATAGACTGCAAGGAAATAAAACAATATTTTTAAAAAGAGGGGGAGATACAATTCCCAGGTTTTCTTTTGTCATTAACCTTCTGGTGATAATTTTAGAACAAAGACTCCAACACAAAAGAGCAGAAGTAAAAACATTCTTTCCTCACTCCCTGTATCTTCAGTAGGGACAAATATGTATCAGTCATCAATATATCAAAGTATATCTAAATCACCATTATGTCATTACAGTACTGTATCCTGTATTGCCACCTCCCCAGATATCTCTGCAGATACTTTTCACACCTTGAAAAATATGTATGTGTCACATATTCACACGTAATTCAAGCTTTTTTAGGAAGTATAATCTAGCCCAGAAAATCTGCGTCCACATAACGCTTCCTTTTTGTTAAAAAATAGAGACTACTACAGCTAGCTTTTTAGAATGTCAGCAGAGAATTGTACTGGATGCTCTGCTTGCTTGTTTCTTTACACAGCATGAATACAGAAAAAAAATGTGTATTTGAAAGGCATAGCACAATTTGTGCTGGCCAATCAGCTTTGTAATGTTTATCAATTTTTCCCTCATCAAAAGAGGTTAGGTCAGATTAACTTGATTCATGGTTTCTAAGTTTTTTGACCTGAATTGTCAGTGATAATTTGAGAGAAACCAAACTATTGATAATTTAAATGTCCTTGGGATTAGGTACTGTAGACTACTAGTAGATAAACTGGAATCAATTTATTTTTAAGATATGAAAATGACTTAGTATTTTAAAATATTCAGCATCAGAAGAATATTGTAGAACATAATATTATAAAAATGACTAAGTGATGCTTATGTACTTGTAATTAATTATGAATCAATCAACTGTCACTTGGTTTTTAGACAATCATCAACATTTGAAAAGACTACTGAATAGAACAGGAGTATTTGACTAGAATTTCTGGCTATTTTGATATGTGGAATTATCTCACATCTAAACATTTGATATCTAAGGTAATACCCCACATTTAAAAATGGAATTAAGGAAGAGGGACCAACATTTTTTGCAGTAGGAAAAATATTTTTGATTCTGACCGTATCCATGTCAGAATAAAGGTTTTAGTATCCACTCTTATACACCCTGGTGACAAAATTCATATGAAGTGTTTGGCAGTGATTGAAATCATGCAAAGTCACAAGGTTAACTATTTGGCTTAGGGAGGTCTGTGGACATATTCATTTGTAGTTTAGTTAGAGGGTTCTGCCTGAGGAGGATTGACTAAACTGTAATTATTTACAGCATCTTCATATGATTAATTTTACTTTTTAGATACCATTGCAATTTACAGGATCTTATAGTTCTGTGCTGCAACCATGATATTTGGTACCTACGCCAAAAATATTATTTGTGAAAATAAGATTTAAAAATTCAAAGGATCTAGAAGTATGTTGTTTATTTATTTATTAATTTATTAATTCATATGATTAGTAAATATAAAATAGGTCTCTTTTGTGTGTGTGTGCGTGCATTTGTGTATCTTATAAATAAATATTTTGATTTAATTCCTTTGATTTGCACAAATAAAAACTGCTGGTGATGGTGGAAAATATACATGAAAAGTTCTCAGATCCATACACTCATATTCATTCAGAAGCAATGGGTAAATTTTTATTTTGGACTTCATCCCAAAACAATGAAATAGTTAGGCTATTGGTATGTACTCTGAGCTTGGCAATTTGGTTGCAAACTTTTTGGTTTGTCCCCATTCAAGAAGACATCGTCAGTGAGTTTTGAATTGTAAACTATTTTGAAATAACAAAATAATTGCTACAATTTATTTATGTCATTTGACTAAGTTATTACTAATTATTGACTAAATTACATTGATGCAAAATACATAAAAATAGGAGATGCAATTAAATGATGTAACTTACATAAAATATAGATCAGGTTTACTCCTCTCNNNNCCCCCCCCCCCCCCAAAAAAAAATGATCCCTTAAATCTAAGTTTTGCTATAGAAAGTAAAGAACTGTATAAGTGACCAAAGTCCAGGCTTTGTGAGTTTCTTTCACCTGGTCAAATTTGAACCAATAAAACATTTTTTTAACACTGTAAATTCCATTGAGCTTTGCATGTCTCTTCAAGGATCTGATGCCAGTCTGGAAATGTTGTAAGGAGGCCTTCTTTCTTGACCCATTTTTTAAAAAAATTTCTCTGGCATTGTTAGTGCAGAGCATTGTGGTGTTCGATTTTGAGAATGAGGTTTGTTGTATAACTCAGGCCTACGTCTTCTGATAGGCTCTTGCCTATCTCATTCATTCCCAGAGGGGCTCTTTTTCTCAGAATCTTGAATGGAACTGGGTTTCAACCTCCTGCACATCACATGAATTGTTGTCCTTCCTGAACACTTGGGGGCTCACAGGAGAGTCATGGATCAATGCAGCTGCATTGTTGCGATTGAGGCCAATTACTGCTGAAAAGCGTTTTCATCATGGTTTTCGCTTTTTCCGTACCTGCCAGCAAAGGAAAAATAAGGGTCCAGATGTTTTTAAGCATTTACCCAATGCCTTTTAAAAACATCTCAGCTTTTCCTAACTGTGCTCCTATTAGTTATCTCTTGCTTCTAAGTTGTAGGTATTGCTTTTTGATTTTGTTTACTTGTTGCTTTTAACCTTTCGTATAATGTTTGAGTTGCCATACAAATACAGTTTCTGGGTGATCTTAAAAACAATATTATAAAACAAGGTGATAATTTTTTCTCCATAGTAAAGGAGAACTAACCAAGAAACCTTCATTATGAGCCAGTGTTTTGGGTGGTTCGCAGCCTGGACTCTAAGTCAATATGTTCTATCAATCTTTCCCAACTTTCCTCTCTCCAAACGTGAAAAGGGAGTTGGAATATGTTTTTAATGTTGTTTTTAAATATGGGAAAGAAGTACAGGTAGACTTTACAACAAATGGGACCAAAATTTCTGTCCCTAAGTGATATGCTTGTTATGTGAGTTGCACTCAATTTTATGACTTTTTTTTTGCTATAGTCATTAAACAAATCATATGGTTGTTAAATGAATCATACATTAGTGAAGCAAATCTGGTTTCCCCCATTGATTTTGATTGTTGTAAACCTCCTGGGAAAATTGTAAATGGCATTTGTTGCAGCTATCATAAATACATGCCAATTAATAGGACCTAAAATGTGATATGTTCGTCACACAACTAGATTAAGAAAAACCCAATTAAATAAAGGAGTCAAAAACATTATACTTGTTCATTTATTCATAAACAAAAATGATCCAAAGCAACATATTTGTGTATGGCAAAAATAGTGAACCTTTAGGATTATCAAGTCATTAAGGAGAAAATTGAGTCAGGTGTTTTAATCAGTGGGATGATACTCTGATGTGAATGTTGAAGATCCTGCCTTATTTAAAGAATAGGCTCTTGAATATTCGCTGTCACATCTGGGATCTTCACAAATGCATATATGTGGAAGTGTGTCATGGATTGAATAAAGGAGATTTCTGAGGATCTCTAAACATAGCTGTTAAATGCAGGCTGGAAAAGGTTATAAAATTATTTCTAAGCAGTCCACTGTCGTGCAAATTGTGTTTAAATAAAGGCAATTCAACACCGTTGTTACCCTCCTAGGAGTAGCAAGAGCAAAGTATATAACATTCTGGGAGATCTCAAAGAACACCAGGGTAATATATCAGAAACTAAAGGCTTGTCCTATGTTGGCAAATGTTCTGAAGTACCAGAACACTGAGCAACAGTGATTTGCATGACAGAGTTACAAGGAGAAAGCCACAACTTTCTAAAAAGAAAATTGCTGCACGTGTACACATTGTGAAAGACCATTTGGATAAGCCAGGAAGTTATTGGAAGAATGTTTTGTGGATGGATGGAACTTTTTGGTTTGAATGAAAAATATTTTGAAAAGGTAAACACTGCATTCCAAGAACATTATCCATCTATTGGCAATATCCTACTTTGAGCCTGGACCGGGTACAACTTGCCATCGTTAATGGACCTATGAATTCTGAATTGTATCAGCAAATTCTACAGGAAAATGCCAGGCTATCTGTCTGTGAACTGAACCTCAAGAGAAAGTGGGTCGGTCAACAAGACAACGATCCAAAGCACACAAGTCGTATACCAACAAAACAAAAGTAGAAGAAAATTGATGTTTTGGAATACCCAAACCAAGAGAGAGAACAGTTCTTTGAGATAGGACAGGTCAGAATGCTACTAGGATTTCAGGAATGCTATTTTATTGTTGTAGGACATAATAATAGAATCTTGAAAGCCTGACAAATATTGAAACCAAGGTGATTAGACCAATAGATTGCATTTTTGTCAAGAAAAATGCAATGCTGTTGAGTTTCACGGACCTCTTAGTGATTATGACTATGATATAGGGGTTGTAGAAGATGATGTCAAAGGGATAGGCAGTTCCACTTCTGCCTTGTATTATATCCTGGCGCAACTCTTTATAGCAATTGCATGATTATGGTCAAAAACACCACTGCTCCTGCCTTCTCTGGAGTCTGTTTTCCAAATTATTTCCTAAAGGGTGTGCAACCCTAATACAAGTAGGGTCTTTGACTTATGACTACAATTGGAACCAGAATTTCTCTTGCTAAGCAAGATGGTTGTCGATTTCTGCCTGTAATTTTTTTTGTCACAGTTAAGTGAACCAGTCCAGTTGTTAAGTGAATCATGTTAATAGGTAAATCTGATTTCCCTCATTGACTTTGTTTGTCTGAAGCCTGCTGGGAAGATTGGGAATGGCGATTAAAGGACTCCTGAACATTGCAACTACCTTAAATACATGCCTGTTGCCAAGCACCTGAATTTTGATCATGTGACTATGGGGTACTGTGATAGTTTTAAGTGTAGGTACCAGTTCTAAGTTACTTTTTTCAGTGATGTAACGAGGATTACCTGTACATTTGTACGTACATAGAGTAGTACCCTAATTTTATTTGTACAATGATTGAGGGGCTTTCTATTTAAAAAGTGTGAGCGGCCCAAAATTATTTAGAGCAGGGGTGTCAAACTTATGGCATCACATGACATATCATGACTTTTTTCCCCTTCACTAAATCAGGTTTGGGAGTGGCCAGCCTGTGATGCATCTGGCCCGTGGGCCGGGAGTTTGACATCCCTGGCTTAGAGGCTCTTGAGCCTTAGTCTCCCAATTCAACCCCTTAATATTATCTCATCTTCCAAATATTTGTGTATTTCTAGCAAGTCCCTCTTCAGTATATCTGCGCATTTATCATACTCCCAACATTTGTGCGTAGTGACCTTGGTTATCATTACCTCCAAGATTGTTGGAAAGTAGGTTAGATCCCTATAGCAGGCTGAGTAAGTGGACCAGTTATGTAAACCAGGTTATGCCTTTGTCTTGAGAGCAGTGTGAACAAAGCAGGAGCTAAGATGTGGGAGATAGTGAATTGCCTTGTCAAAGGTGGGTGGGGAAAACAAGTAATCCCTCCCCCCCTCCTCATAGCCTTTTTTAAGGAGTTGGGGTTTTGCTGGATGCACTCAGACCTCTTGTCCTGAGTGGTCTCTCTGTTTGGCTGCCCTTTCTCATAGCCTCCAGAAGTTTGGAAGGATTACGGCCGGCCGTACCTTATCTGAGGAGTTTGTGTGCATGAAAATCAGAGGAGGGAGATTTGACTGGTAAATAAGTTATGCAGTGGTTTATTTGGAGTTGATGGGGAAAAGTCTATTGCTTACGATCTTTAGCCCTCAACAATTATTTGCTGTCTTGCAGCCTTCTTTAGACTGTGGGTTGTCCTACATTTCAATCTTCTTTGGGATCGAGGCTGATCTGCTTGACATAGAATGTAAATACCTATATATGCTTATTTTTCCTAGTACTTGTGCAAGTCCAGGTAATTGGTAATCAGTATAGAAACCTACTTTGCCGATTTCCTTTTGTTTTGCTCATTAAAGAATCTATGAGCAGAGAATGGAGGAGCTGTTCTTTGTTGCCGGGTTCACGGAAGTTAGGATACTTCAGGTGAAGTTCTTTTAGTTTGTTTGTTAGATTTATATCCTGTTTTTTCTCCAGGAGAAGGAGGTGATGTATATGGCATTTCCTCCTCCAATTTTTCTCCACAAAAATAGCAACTTTGAGAGAAAGGCTGCATTGAAAGAATGATGGTCCTAAATCTCCAGTGCCTGAGTGTTATTTTGATTTGTAATTGCAATAATAAACACCCGAGGTTGAAAGTAGACTTGAAACAGGATTTGCTTAGTCCTAGACATGTTTTCACTAATCCAATGGTGATCTGAGCTGATCAACCTCATGTTTTGTTGTGCTTGATCCTTTGAAAGTGGAGAGATTTGTTTCTTTCTCTATTAGGAGAAAGTAAGTACTTTTCTATCCACCAACTAGGAGGGACAATTTTTGGGGGGAAAAACAATAAATATACTGAGTTCTAAAGTCCTTTTTACCTACAGTTTTCTGTGTTCACATGATACACTGAATCATAGACCAACTAGATGTGTTTATGTCAATGAGGGTTACAGTGCAAATCTTTCATTTCTAGTTTGATGTGTTATATAAACCTAGTAGCTCCATTCTGAGATTTGTCACTTGCAAGGGGGCTTAAAGAATTAGTACCGACTTATTGGACCTGGCACATAATTAATTTGTAGGAAAATAAGGGGACAGAAGGTATGAGCTATGTGTGTAGAGTGCAAAGAAAGAATTTCATCATGTTTATCAAATAGCCAGTTTCACATTTAATGAATTAGTAAGTGTTTTAAGTTTTTATCTAATTTGCTCTGTATTAATATGATTAAAACTGCAGAGCCATGAAGTGCTTTGAGGTTGGATTCCAAAATATAATTCTGAGCATTTAGGGGCACAAAGATAATAACATCTTGCAGCTTTTTAAAGTAGCTGCATTTGTTCCTAGGTATTATGCCTCTTGAATGGGAAAGTTTGCTGTTAATAACATCCTTTGGAAAAAAATAATAACAAGTTGGATCAATCCAATGGGTCCTGATTTTCCCATGTGTAGGCTCACTTGATTTAGTTTCTACCAGTAGGTCTTTGTCTTAAAACAATATACTTATTTCCAAAAAATTCACACATATTTTCAGCTGTATTGTACTATTCTACATGTACAGTAGTTAGCATTTTAAAAGGTTAATTTTAGCGGGACCTTGATTTTGAAGTCAATTGCTAGAGTCAAAAATAAGCATGCCTGTGTGTTTGGATAAATTCAGGTAAGAATATCAGTGTAGACCTGTAAAATAATACAATACATCTCACATTGCTGTTTGCCTCGATAACAATTTGGAAACTGGATTATACATAGACACATTAAGGAAACTGGTTTATTTTATGCTATTTTATGTTTAAGCAGCATTGTGTTTTAATTGCAAATTTCTACCAGAAGTGAATATTTGTTCCTTCAAGATCACATTTGTGTTCCAGATACCTCAAACTTATTTTATTTGCAGAATGTATATATGGTAGTAACTTTAATAATGCCTGCCGTCCATGAACAGGGGGAACGGACACCAGCTTACTGTAGCCCTATCCAAGACATTTTAAAGCATTCTTATAAAATAATTTTAATTTAAGAATAAACAGTTAAAAGGCTAGATAGTTTGCTTAGCCCTGCCTCATTTCTTTTAAAGCCATATCTGGAATGTAAAATCCTAGACTACCTTGACTTTAGTTAAAAACTCTAACAGTACAACTGCTTTGGATTTTTGCAGGCTTCTATGGTAGATATTAAGCAAGTACTCATTGTTTCATCAAGTTATTCCCTTGCTTTATGAATATTCAACTGCATAGCCAAACTCTCTCTGTTCTCTGCAGGCTCCATTCTTTTTCTTAGTCTGAGATTTATGGACTTGTACATGATGAATTGTGAACTCCTAGCAACTTGCAGTGCCCTTGGATTCTTAGAAGGGGACACCTACCATAAAGAACCAGACTGTATAGGTGAGAGATCAAGGATGGGAGGTATATATTACCTATAAGGGCTGTTTAGGTTTCAGTTATTGATTGTTTAGATGGAGTCAACTAAATTATGAAGTAGGAAACATTTAAGTTCTGTAAAGGGGTTTTCTAACTTTTTGTTTTAATTTTGAAAAAGTTAGGAGCTATCTGCTTGTCACCCTTTGGATGGCTCCAGGAGACAACAAAATGGTTTAATTCCCTTGTCGTACAACTTTATCAGTTGAACAATATGTTGCCTTCCAGATGTTGTAACTAACTCCCATCAGTCCTAGCCAGCTATGACGAAGTATGATGGGAGCTGTAGTTCAACAGCATAGGCACTTGTTGCCTACTTCTCCTTTAGTATATTAGTATAAATAATATGTATTCTGGAATAGCAATTCTGTGCGCTCTAACTTTGTGCCCATTAAAAATTTCTCCTATTTGACTTGAATTCCTCCAGAGAGTGTGAAAGATTTAATTCGCTATCTGCGCCATGAAGATGAGACTCGGGATATTCGGCAACAGCTGGGAGCTGCTCAGATTCTGCAAAATGACCTGATCCCTATTATCATCCAGTACCCCCAAGATAAAGAGCTGTTCGATGCTGTCATCCGGTAGGAATGGCATAAGATATGAGAATACTCTAATAGAATGGAATATATTATAATATGAATTAGAATTGGATAAGTTTAATACTTAATACTAATAAGGTTAATGTAATATGAAACTGAACAAACAAAATGAATAGGTAAATATGGTCATGTTTGTATTGTATTGAAACCTGGAACCATACTGCTTGCCAAATGAGGTTTTCTTTTATTAAAAAAAATAGAGGAGGAAATTGAATTATGAAATTATTAGGTATGTCTAATTGATATGGTGGTTGGCATTAGGAAAGAGTATTGAAATGTTGAAAATAAGCAAGGAAGGATTTTGACTTAATATGAATGTGGATATTAAGAGATTATTAAGCTTGTTTATGCTAAAATGTATGATATATGGATTCCACAGAGTTAATGTATTGTTGTATATGTGTAGATTGAAATAAAAAAACCTTTTATTTAAAAAAAAGGAAAAGTTGCCCTGAATAAAATTAGTTTGTTCTTATTTTAGCTCTCATAGAATCAACAAAGCTAAACATATCCTTTTTTCAGCAGGATATGGTGGCATCTCATCTCCTCTTGTTTCTGATTAAAACTAATTAAACATTAATTTAATCTAAATCCAGGCCAGGATATGGCACAGAGGGAAACTACTTTAATTGTGTTTGGAGGAAGAACTAATATTCTTCAAAAAACCAAATTTTAAAATGTGTACAATGCAGCTACCATACCAATTTTTATTATCCCCAGAGATGAAGGCAATCTAGATTGGACATTAGAATGAAAAATAAGAAGACTAGCTTACTTAAAAAAAATCAAACCCTTTACCATGCAAATCTAGTATGGGTTTAAAGAAAGAATCTCCAGATTATTTTAAAATCCCATGATCCCAGTCTGGATTAAGCCGTTATCCACTTAAATTTAAAACTGAATCAAACCCTGAATTGAAAATGTGTGTAATATAGGTGGCAATTAGGAATTCACTACTGAAAAATACTTACAATAATGAAATACTGAGGAAGCCATCCCAATGAATTATCTAAGGACTATATAATATATCAATGTAGAAATGTATTCATTGTTTAAATTTGTCAATGGGAAATTAGTATAGCTTTAAGATATTTGTGGTGTGTTTTAATACTGAAGTGGTTTTATGACAACACAATTAAATTGGCTTTATCTTATTATCACTGACAAAGTCTCTGTGTCTTATTTTCCTAGGTTAATGGTGAATTTAACTCAACCAGCTATCCTCTGCTTTGGAAAAATTCCCCAGGACATTAACCTCCGCCATCACTTCCTGCAGATTGTTTCTTACCTGCAGGGTTATAAAGAAGTGAGTGGGAGGTCTTCTCTCATCATTGTCCCATTGTATCTGGGATTACAGGATTATGAGGAAATAAGACCCTGCTTTTCTGAGCTGCAGTTCTCTTTGTAATTACACTTAAAGCTTTTTACAATAAGCTTTGCTGTGCTTAAACTGAAGGTCTTTGAAGGAAAGAAGAATTGTAGCTTCTGGAATTGCAGCTAGTTCAAAGAACACCAAAGGGATGAAGTTTTTTTTAGAAATAAACTTAAAGGCAACTAATAAAGGGGAGAAGCAGATTGTAGTTTCCATACCAAGTTTTTGTAACTTGCTTTGAGGGCGGGGGTGTTGCTCTATCTTCACAGGAACCTAATACAGTGCATTCTTTTTCTTTCTCCATTCTTTTTAGGCATTTGCCAGTGATAAGGTCTTTGGATTGTTAAGTGAGAAACTGTATGAACTGTTGCAGCTGGTGAGTTGCACTTTGAGCCATTTCCTAGGTCAAAAGGGAGGTGGCTTAAGGGCAAGAAAAGTGTGTGAAAGGAGACAAAGATTTTGGCGAGCAAGACTGGGGTGGGAGCAGGGAAGACAACAGCCGCCCCCTTGGGTTTACCTCTTTCGTGTGCTCCCAATATGTGTGTTTCCTATGATCTCTTCTTCCTCATCTTAGGACTGGGAGCAGCGCCAGGAAGAAGATAACCTGTTAATTGAGCGCATCTTGCTTCTGGTGCGCAATGTGCTGCATGTGCCAGCTGATCCTGATGAAGAGAAGGTATTGGAGTAAAAGGCTGGCATGATGTCTGGAGTGAAAATACTACAAGCATATATCTGCAGATCAGAGGAATCTGGGCTTCCCAAATCCCTCCCTCATTGAGTTGTATTAGCTGGTGCTGTTGTAGGTGATTGTTAGGATTGGCATCTGTTGTCTTGAGCTTCACGTTCGCTAGCTGCCAGTCTGCCATGAATTATAGGGGGAAGGAGTGGGGAGGCTAACTACTCATCATATCTTCCAGAGACACCATGTCAAGGTCAAAAGCCTGGGAATGGAATGGCTCACCAATCAGCCCACTGTTGAAGGGGCAGTTCCCAAAACAATTTATTCAAATGTAATTGGACAATATGGACTAGCAAGGGCAGGACTGACAGTGATGTTGACGATATTCAGATAATTGGGAGTTTCCTATTCAGTGTTTCATCTGCATTATCTCAACAACACCTTGCAGTATTGTTAAATAACAATAGGGTCATGTATTCACCTTGTGCCACCTTCTAACAAGAAGATCAATGGGAAAGCCACTTAACAACCATGTCATACTAAAAGTGTGCGATGATTCACTTAGCAACTGTGGCAAGGAAAGTTGTAAAATGGGGCAAAACTCACTTAACGAGTGTTTCACTTAGCAATACAAATTTAGGACTCAGTTGTGGTCATAACTTGAGGACTTCCTGTATTCTAATGGTTAATCCCATCTGATCTCTCCCACAGAACATTGATGATGATGCCAACATCCATGACCGAGTGCTCTGGGCTACGCACATCAGCGGCATGGATGATTTGCTCAAATTTTTGGCCAGCTCCCCAAGTGAACAGCAGTGGAGTCTGCACGTGCTGGAGATAATCTCTCTTATGTTCCGTGACCAGGTAAGCAAGCGAGTCTGTTTGAACCAGAAATGGCTGGGATAGAGTGGGAAACATCTGCAGGTGGTAGGAAAAAAGCAAAGGATACAGTGTTTATAGGTTGGAACTCCAAAGAGATTTCCAGAAATTTTGATTTTTATTTTTTTTTAGCTTCAAAAGGGGATGCAGTGGCCCAATGCCTAAGATATTGAGTCTTAGATTAGTGGTACCCAACCTTTGCGGCTTGACTTGGCTGTGGGGGGGAGGAGAACCAGCCTGTGTTAGCAGCTGCCTGGCATGCATCTGTCCATGCAACTCGATTTGTGTGAGTGGTGGGCTGATGCGCAGGCATATGCAGCTCAACTTGCACAAGCTGAGTTGTGCATTTGTATGCGCACACACCAGACCTCCACTTGCACAGGTCGGACTGCATGTGTACATGTGCATACTGGCCTGCTGCTTGTGCAAATTGAGCTGTGCCATACATTTGCGTGCCAGCTGGCTGGCCACTTGTGTGGCCTAGTTTCAAATAGACCATGGCCTGATAATGGGCTATGGGGGGTTGGGGACCCCTGCCATTAAAGATCTACAGCTCTGCAATTTGAATGCTGCGTGATGGAGTGAGCCCCCGTCACTTGTCTCAGCTCCTGCCAACCTAGCAATTTGAAAGCATGCAAATGCAAGTTGATGGAATAGGTTCTGCATATCAACATCCAGGAAGGTTAACAGCCTTCCGTGTTTCACCGCACAGTCTGTGCTACGGTGATGTCACATCAGCCATATATGATCACAGAAATATTTTTGGACAACACTGACTCTTTGGCTTAAGAAATGGAGGTGAATATTGTCCCTGTAGTCGGACATGACCAGCAGGGTAAAACCCACAGAGACACCTTTACCTTTTTACCTTTATAGCTTCAGAAAGTGGAAGAGGGAAAAGGAGCCTGAGAGATGGTTGGACTGTCAACAAGATTGATAGTTGTACTTTTTATTAGAAAAGATGGCTCTTTAGCCTATGTTACATTTTCATCCTCTGGTTCTGGCTGGCCTCTGTCAGAGTCAGAACATGGTGGTTCGTTAACTTAGAACAGCTGTTGCCATTAACATTTTTAAATCAACATTTCATTTAATGTTAATTAAACATTTACCTAATGTTTAAAACTCTACTGTTGTGAGGAGATAAAAGCTCCCTTATCCTGCCCAACCTCTGTTGGCTTGCTTTCTGCTGGAGGTTCATGGATTTAAGGGAAAGGGTGGGGGGCTTGCTTTGCTGGAAGAAAATTGTTCCCAATAGAATCCGGAACTGCTGGCAGCCACAGGGCAGACCCGTTCAGCCAAGGAACAGAGCGTGGATGTGGCAGAACTGGAAGTCTTGAGGCAGAAGGAACAGGCTGAGAAGAAGACTCGCGTATTCCAGCGAAGTAGCAGGTGAGGAAGTGAGGTTGGAGGTCTCCCATTTGCCTTTCCCAGCCAAAGTCACTGGGGATGGTTTCCACAAAAAAAAGGAGCCTTCCCGTACCTTCTTGTTGTACCATCCTTTAAAAGTCAAGAATTGAGCCTGTAACCTTTAACAAAGAAAGCCTTTCCCTGTCCTTGTAAATGCTATCTCTAGGCTGGGCAGCCTTCCAAATAACACATCTTTCTTGCAAAGATAATTTTACTACAATCCCAGTTATGGTTTCCTCATATAATGTTCAGAACCTAAGCAGGCAGGGATGCTTCAGACCTATTTGGGGCAGCCTCCTTGTATCTATTTGTTTGTTAAATTTACTTGCACCTATCTCACCATGCGACAGCTTACAATAATAAAAAGGAAGACAAATGAAAGGAGGGTAAACAGAAGTAAAATAATAGAACAAATAAAATACACAATAACAAACCTACCAGTTGATCCTTGAATGAAAGAAATATTGAAAGAAATATGTATTTGAGCTAAGGAGGCAACAAGAGTCTTATAAATGTTGTAACGTTTGTTACTACAACCCGCTCCCCACCCAAAAAAAGGAGAAGCCCTTAAAGAGGAAAAGATGCCAGATTTGGCACCTTTCCCCCTTTACTTGATTTTGATTCTGAGGCCCTTTGTTTTATGGTGTATAAACCTCCTGCTCAAGCTCTGCAAACAACAACACATCTTTTTAATGACAACAGTGACACTGAAAATGAAACATCGAAGAAAATATTGCAAACTTTGAGAAAACTGAGAAAATTGCATAGAAAGCAGCACTAGTATTAGTGATTGAAAGTGCAAATTTTCCACTTTCTAATAAGCCCTTAAACCAAATAAGTGGCCATTATTATTAAAGATGAAAATATGTATTGATTTGATTAAAATCCCCTTGCACAATTTAGAAAGTTTTTAAATGTTTCAGTGCAGTTTAAGGGAACACGAATTATACTTTCCATTACAAAATATGGCTCATTAGCCTGTGTAACTTTTTAGTCTTCTGGCTTTGGCCAGAGTCAGAATGTCATGGTTCATAAATTTAATCTAGAAAAACTGCTGTCACTATTTTTTTTTAAATTTTTTTCTTTGCAATTTATTTTTACAATCTATTTTTGATGACTTTTCCAAATAAGATTCAAAATTATTTTTTATTCAACAAGGGAGTTCTAAATTGACTCATTCATTTCAGATCCAAATAGTGTATGCATTGAGATTTCAGGAGAATCAATTGTATTTGAAAAAAAAATGTGTTCATTATTGGGGAGTTATCTTTGATTTAAGATAAATAGAAAGGTATCAGTCTTCACAAATGATTGATGTTATGATTCATAAATTAACACACTTGCTCATGTGAAATCGAGGAAGAACTTGGGACTGCTTCTTCTGAAGAATATATTCAACAGAATAGATGTCCCACAGGAGCCAAGTTTCTAATCTTGTACAATAATCCATCTTCCCATTTGCTGAAGAGAGATTGTTTATCACAATGGTTCTCAAGCTGTTCTTCACCGCAGACCTTTTGGGACCATAGCATGGCCATGGATCACCAAGACTTAACTCATAACATTTAAATCATAACATTTCTTCAAGAGTTCGCAAACCCCCTGTGATGGCATCGTGGCCCCCATAGGGCAGGGGTGGGATTCAACTGGTATTACGACCAGTTCCGTGACTACATTTTGCTGCACGCACGTGTAAAAAACCTTAAGCTGTGCCACTCAGACAGCTGAAAAACACAGTGTTTGAATAGCCACTTTTTTCCTGCTTTTTCAACCTCAGTTGTGCAGTGCAAAGCTGCTGAGGTTGAAAAAGCAGGAAATAAAGGATAGATAATAACCCAGGTGGGTGGGTGGGCCAAACAGCAGCAAACACAGAACCAGTTTGGTGTCTGCTGCTCTTCAGAGCTACTGGCTGTATAGAGCCGGGCAGAACCAGTAGCATCCCACCCTGCCCACAGGGTCTGTGGACCACAGGTTGAGAACCACTGGTTTATCATTTTAAATGTGGTAATCGAGAAATGGAAGAAGAGGGAAAGAGGAAAAGAATCTGAACTGTTTTCAGCTTTCCATACTATTCCATACTATTCAAGGAAGGTTTAGTTACAAATTTGTAAATTCCACAGCTTTATGTTGAGGGCAATAGCCTGTAGACTAGCCCATTACTAGCTTGTTAAGTATGTTGTTATCACCCCATTAATTCTGCCAGCACACTTGAATAAGTCTTTCAATATTGAATAAGTCTTTTAATACCAGTGATCAAATGGGGTTGGATGTGCAGGAGAAAAGGAATCTTGCAAGAATGAAGTCCAGCACTCTTCAGTTGGTTCTCATCATGCATGCTTCACTGGACAATGATTAAGAGACAGAAATGGATAGAGGGAATTGAATATAGTTATTGCCTGCATAAGAGCAAAACAGCTGCTCTCACAGTAGACAACTCTGGGTAGGTTAGCCAACAATAGTCTGGCTTTTTCTAAAGTCAGCTTCTGCCTCCTCTTGTTCAAAAAGTGGTATTTTGGTAAAAGAGTCTGTTCTAATAGATTTTCTGAATTCTTAAAATATACAGTACAAAACTAGGCCTTGAATTTGAACTGAATGAATCAGCTTAAAACTCCTTGTTGAATGATGTTGCATCTTAGTTAGGAAAGTGACACTTTTTCCTGTTTTCTTTTCCCTTAGACACTCTCGCTTTGGTGGCTGTTATGTTATTCAGGGCTTGAAAGCTATTGGGGACAGAGATGTGGTGATGCACAAGGGGCTACACAATGTAAGTCACTTCAAGCTACTATGTGCAAAGCTGGAGAGGGTGGACTTTTTTTTCGTGATGCAGCATCTGCACCTCTTTATAGTGTTGAGGGTGCTTCTTCAAAGGAATGACACTACTTTCTGCACTTATAGGAAATGGAGAAAGGAAAGTATGAGATGCTATAGCATGTGGATCATATAGCTTTTTTATTTGTCTTCAAATCCTCCTGTCTTAAAGCTTTGTCACAGTAACTCTCACTGAAAGTGTTAATATAAAAGATGACTGCAGCTATTGGGTTTCCTAGTCCCCTGTGCTATCGTTTATGCCTTCAGAAATTCTTGGCTAGTATTGGACTTCATTCACCAGCACAGGCCTCTGAGCAACTCATTCCTTTTTCATAAGTTGCTTCCAGTTTTCTTAGCATATTCAGTTGGTTGAGGTCAAGTTTCAGAGCTTCTCTTCGCTAGCTCATAAGACTATCAGATTATAATCTAGATCAATCCACAGTTGTGAAGAAGTAATTGCACCATCATCAACCATATTTTCCAGGTCCAAGCAGAACATATACATTTAGATTAGACCATGGGCTCTCAACCCCAGGAGCGTGGACCACCAAGAACAAGGCAGCACAAATGAGCGAAGCCCCTTCTGCACATACATGGGATCCAGCCAGCACACAAAACATTCCCCCCCCCTCCAGTTTTCCCATGGAAAAAAACTCCCTCCATGAAACTGGTCCTTGGTGCCCAAAAGGTTGGGGGTGGCTGGGTTAGACCCTTTAAAATTAAGATAATTTTTATAGAAACTGTGTAATGTGTGTTTAAAAATGTTCTGATTAATAACATTTATATACATCACATACTCACTGAAGATGATCACTTGAAAAACAGTGTAATTGCCAAGCTTGTTTAATATTATATCTTCACTTTATTAAGAAATGGAAAATTTTCTGCAGAAAACAATACAGCTGTGGTAAGCTTTCCATCTGTAGTCCCAATATGCTTTTTCAAGAGGCAACTGGACTTTCTGGTGGGTTTTTTTTTTTAAGATGTTTTACTTCTCATCCAAGAAGTTTCTTCAGCTCTAATTGGATGGTGAAGAATGGAAGGATTTATACTCCTTGCAGAAAGCTGGTCATTTGAAATCTTTTAGAGAGTCATTAAGGCCATCTGGAGGTTTATCTGTGCTGTGTCAGGGTTACCTGAGTGCAAATGGGTGTAAAGCCCTCTTGAAACTATTGAAAGGACTGTGGAGATAAGGGATATCCTATCCTTCTCCCTCTGTTGAGAGAGTTCAGTTTTGACATAGATGGCCTCTTTGACCCCTCTTCCAAGCCAGTGGTCCTCTCTGTCCAAAATGTGTGCTTTGCTGTCTTCAAAAGAATGGCCTTTGTCTTTTAAATGAAGATGGACTGCTGAATCTTGTCCCGATAGGTTTATTCTCCTCTTGAAAAAGCACCTTTGGGACAACCATGACCTGGATGAATGAGAATCTCCATAGACATTTCCATCTGGTACTATTGGAACGAAGATGGAAGGCGTTGAATCTATATTCCCCCTTCCTTCCCCCTTACTCATATTCTGCCCCATTCCTGGACAGGTGAAGAACTACAGCCATGATCTAGGCAAGGAGGTCCGCCGGGTGCCAAAAAGGCAGCAGCTTGCCAGTGATGGTGAAGGACCTCCTCGCCGTTCTGCCCTAAATGTACGGCGCTTCCTCCAGGAGTTCTGTGTGGAGTTCTTGGAGAACTGCTACAATCGCCTCATGTATCTGGTCAAGGTGAGAAGGAGTTTCAGGTGTGGAGTTGGCCGATTACAGAGTACCATAAAAACGAAGAAGGAGACATCTTAGCCATGTTTGACCCTTGTTTATAGGACTCTGCAGCAATCAGAATAATTGGGATAACCCGTATATTTGATGGATCCCTTCCATTTGTATTGTATTCAACTTCTAAGGCTGTGTTACATATTCTGCCATCCTTGGAGATAGGTTTGGGGAGTAAAAAGAATGGAATTTCTTGCCCAGTTGTAAATTTCTCCCCTATGAGAAATTCTCTCATAGAAGGTCACCAAATATTTTCCCCCAATTCTGCCATTCCTTTAACAACTGTTGTGGGAATATGTGATTAAATTGGCTGAAATTCATTTGTAGCAATAGCACTTAGAGACTTATGCACCGCTTCATAGTGTTTTACAGCCCTTTCTAAGTGGTTTACAGAGCCAGCCCCCAACAATGTGGCTCCCCATTTTACTGACCTCAGAAGGATGGAGGGATGAGTCAGCCTTGAGCTGGTGAAAATCGAACTCCTGGCTATGGGCAAAGTTAGACTCCAATACTGCATTCTAAGCGCCAGGCTCCAGACTGCTGTCCTGTCACTGTTCTCAGTGCTTAAATGTTACTTTATGCCTGTTTAATCTCCATTGTTTGCATTTTAGGGTTTTAATTGTCTTAACCTATCAGATCTGCTTGTATTCTAGAACTGAATGCATCCAAAACAACAGAGGATACGTGTGAGATGATAGGTGGCCTTAGACATTCTCTTTCTTCCCCCAGGATCACTTGCTCAGGGAAAAGGCCCAACAGCATGATGAGACATACTACTTATGGGCTATGGCCTTTTTCATGGCCTTCAACCGGGCCTCTACTTTCCAGCCTCAGCTGGTTTCTGAGACAGTTGGTGTTCGGACCTTCCATTTCATTGAACGGAGTCTGACCAACTACTATGAAATGAGCATCGTAGATAAGAAGGATATCACCTCCTGGTCTAAAAGGTGAGAGGACATTCTCACCATGGAGTATTCCGTGGAATTCTTGGTCTTTCTTTTTGTGGCCTGGGCAGTTTTAAATAATGCCATTTATCTCACTTTCCTATGCAAAGTCAGAGGAATTCCTACTCAACTTCTTTTCCTTGTCTCTCAGAATGCATTTGGCTCTCAAGGCTTACCAAGAACTGCTGATGACTATGCATGAAATGGACCATTCCCAGGAAGAAGCTGTGCGCAACAGCAGCCACGTTCTTAAGAGTAAAGATTTTTTTTCATCAGATACCAAGTTATTTCCTGGGATAACATTCTAAGTTTTCTGCTGGAAGTAGAAACCAATTTTAATCTGTACCAATTCTCAGGGAAAAGCTCAAAATTACATTTGCTCATAGATAAGTCCAGACCTTTTAATTTTGCTAGCCATTCCCTGAAGATATGATAAATTGAAGTTGTAGTCAATGTACCTCTAGGAGCCTTCATGTTTTTCTTATCAGATGTAATAATTTTCTTAGCAGATCCATTTAAAAGTGGAGAATGAAGAGAAAAGCAACAGTGACCTTTCAGCTCCCAAAATTAAACTACATTTTGGGGTGGGGTGGGGTGGAATCTTTACCCACTTTATTATTACTTCCCCTCTCCATTATTTAGGAAATTGTTGGATTTGCTGGGATGAATGACAAACTAATGACAAACACTTCCTTCCTTTAGATAACATTTTCTACATGATGGAATATCGGGAGTTGTTCCTCACTCTTTTCCGTAAGTTTGATGAGAAAAAGCAACCCAGGTCATTTCTGAGAGATCTGGTGGAGACAACTCATCTTTTCTTGAAGATGCTGGAGAAATTTTGCAAAGGGAGAAAAAACCTAGTGGTCCAGGTATTTTGGGGTATGGGGATTGAATTCCTTTCCTTTGAATTTCCAATTATTTCTTTTGGAACCTTTTGGTCAGTGTACATATTTATTCTTTTCACTGTTAGCCAATATTTTCTTTAAGAAGTTAACTGCTTGCTTTCTTCATTACTATGCTCCCCATAAGTGGTTGTTGTCAGTTCCGCCCTCTTCGGCTAGGTGCCTTGCTGGCATCCTGCCATCAAAGGTGGGGGGGGACGGGGACAAATGGGCAACAAACTTGTATGGGGATGTGATGGGAAATGGGGGGTGGGATGACAGCTTGACGGAAGACCTGGAAAGCACTGATCCAGTTTGTGCCAGTCCTCAAAGCCACGCACCCTGAGAATGGAATGCGGATTGCCCCAAACATCTCAAGCAATTCTCAAAATATCAATGTGGTTCCTCATTGGATGAAGACAAACTGGTCAAGGGGGGAGGGTTGGGATGAAGGGAAAAATCTAACCTTTTGCGCAGGAATCTTAGTTCTAGCCTGGCTTTACTGCAGCCAGCAACGTTTTGTAAAAGAACCTAAAGGAAATCGAGGGTCTTTCTTTCCTAAGGGACCTAACTGGGGCAGGTTGTTCTGTGAGAGAGCACTTAGCCAATGCCATATAGAAAGCTGAGTTTGAATCTAGCTAGAATCTAGAGGAGCTTTGGCCTAGAATAGATGCTGCTAAAGTAAAGTTCTCAGTGACCCCAATCAACATGGCAAATAAGATAAGACTTCTCTTTTCTCAAAGCACGATTCAAAAATTTGTTCTGCTGCAGAGCAAGAACTACAGGAGGAAAAAGAGGTCCAAGGCTCATTCTACTGCGCCTGGTGTGCAACCACAAACTCCTGAAGAGTTGGAGGAGGTGTGGCCAAAGCTGGTGGAGCAAATTGATAAGTGCATAAAGGTAAGATAATCTAGTTGACAGGAAGAGGGCTTCTTGCCAACTAGATGGCAGGAAGTTGACTCTTCAGAGCGCAGACGTCAGGGCCTCTGGGCTCCATCTTGCTCACAATGAGCAGAAATCCTTCTCCTTTTTGGCATGTTGTCTTGTAAAACAAGGTAGGATTCAAGCTGCAGAAGGTGCCAGCTGGGCACTTCTTGAGATTTTCAGAGAAGAGTCTTCTGCTTGGAGGTGCCAGGCCTGGAACTTGTTACCTTCTGCATACAAAGCACAAATACAGTACTCTGTGGCTGAGCTATGGCCTTTCCCTAAAAGTCATAAAAACCCTGTAAGTGAGGTGTAGAAAAAAGACCCATTGTGACATATGTGAAAAAAACTAATTGCACACAACCCTTGTGAACAGAGGAAGAGCTCTCCTGGATATCTTCATAGTTTGTTTGTTTTTTTTGCTGTTGTGCAAGTTGTGTTACTTTGTTTCCAGATCAGCCTTTGTAGAAGGAACATGAACACTAGATCAATAGCTCTTTTCTTCCTTTTCCCTTTTCTCTAAAGCAATGGGATGGTGGGTGGAGCTATTATTCCCTTTGCTTACATAGTTCATTCCAGCAGCCTGCTGCTAGATGGTTTCAATGCCAGGTTTTTCTTCCCATCTTTTTCTCCTCTGAGCCCAGTTTGATATTTTGGGACAACAACCCGGTTTTTAAAAATGGTTCTTCCTAATAATTACAAGTCAGTGCTGTTTCCCAAGATTTCATCAAAGTGGGCTAGAAGGAATGATGGTTCTTGCTATTGTCTTTTCCATCCTTTTCAAGCCATTCCCGAGGATTCTGTGCCATTCCAGCTTATCCTTGATTAATTTACACCTGTGTAAAACTTGCTTCAGCTACCTGAAATCCATTGGTTGACTGTAGCAAAATGCAGAATCTTTTATTTGGATCTATAACAGTTTTTGCTTAAATTCTTTTGAGGGGCAAAAAAAAAAAAAGGATCTTGCTGTCCCAGGCTTCCATCCAATATCTCTTCTTGCCAGGGTTTTGAGTCTCCTCCAGATGACATCATTCCTTTTGATGCCATATCAGAAGTTCCGTTAGAAGAGCAACGAGCTGAGGCCATGACACGGATCCAGGACAGCTTACTAATTGGCCAGGCACCAGAGGCACTGTCCCTCTTGCGCTCGGCAAGGTAAGGGAGCAACTTCAAAGATGCATCTGTGTGTCTTTTTAGCTTTCAGATAAAAACTGTAGTTCTGCGTGCAACAGTTCAGAGCAATATCTTATCCTGATTCAGCCAGGTTGTTGCTCTCCAGCAGATGGAAATGGGACTAGAAGGACAATGATGGGTAGGAGAGTCTGCTCATCAACATAAAAGTGAATCTTCTGAATTCCTGCATTGAGGGGGCCCTCAGTGGTAGCAAATGAACCCTTCCAACTTTGCCATTCTTCAAAATGTCAACCCAAGACTTTTCTAAAAAGTAAAAATCCCGTTAACAGTCTTATTTAACGAACAGGAGTATTATAATAAGATGAAAGCAAGAGAACAATTTTCAATGGTTTTTATATGCATAGTTAAATGACAGATTTAAGGTAGACATTAGGGCAATTGAGCAGCAGGAGATAGAATTTGAAGCCGAAATGTGTACAAATGATATAAATACAATTGCTAAAAATATGTAAAGCTTTGTTGACATTTGAAACAGAAGAGCCAGTTTGGTGTAAGCACCAGCCTAGAAACCAAGAGACCATGAGTTTGTCCTGACATAGTTATGAAAACCAGCTGGATGACTTTGGACAGGTTTCGTTCATCCCAAATCAGTTATATTTTCTGAACCTTTACAATAACAGTTGCTAAGCAATAGATAGATATTGGTGGCTCTGTGTTTAACCCTTCCTGTAGTGTCTGCAGTGCTTGATGCTGAGGAGAAGGGAAACTTATCTATCTCCTGCACTTAGCTAAGATTCCTTTGTTCTGCTCCATAAGGGAGGTGTGGCCCGAAGGCGATGTGTTTGGATCATCCACTGTTGATCCGGTTGAAGAAATGGAGCTGCTGAAGCAAATCTTATTTGCCAACCTCCCTCGTGAGTATACACCCTCAGGAAAACGCAGCTTCCCTGAGACTCAGAGTTGAAAGAGCCATAGTGACGCAGTGCTTAGAATGCAGTACTGCAGGCTGAGTCTGCTCGCTGCCAGCAGTTCGATTCTCACCAGGCTCAAGGTTGACTCAGCCTTCCATCTTTCTGAGGTTGTAAAAATGAGGACCCAGATTTTGGGGGGGCGGGGGGCGATATGCTGCCTTTGTAAATTGCTTAAAGCACTGTGTAAAGCACTGTGAAGTGGTATATAAGTCTAAGTGCTGGTGCTATGGCTAAGACTTTCTCTTACCCCTTCCCTTCATAGATTCTTTTAACAGTATAGGATACCTTGGTCTTTTTCTGGCTGGACTCTTTTTTTAAACAGCAGCATAACACTATTCAGATCTCTAAGGTGGAATTTCTCATATTTCTATAACAACAGTGTATCATGCATGTATGCACAGATACACGTTTTCTCAGGTGAGATGTTTATGTTTCTGAGCTGGATTAATGACATTTTCCTCAAAACCTCCTGCATGTATTCAGGGCAGGCAGCAACTAAGCCAGATGAGTCTGAGGAGGCTGCTGAGGATGAGGAAGCTGCTGAGGAAGAGTTGGCATCGGTGCAGGTATCTGAAAAAGAGTTCAGCTTCCTGGATTACGTGAAGCGGTAAGCTTTTTTCTCAGTCTATATTTATCTTCTTCATGCAAGTATTTCAGATGTCAAACGTTTTCCCTGCATTCTTAGCCTACCCATAATACAATTACTCCTTGACAAATGACTGTAGTGGAGCCTGCCCATTATAGTCGTATGTTGTGATCTTTGTTTTGAGGTGGTCATTACATGAATGGCACAGTCGTAAAGCGAACACCGTGATCATTAAGTGAAGTGGTGTTTCTCTGTAGGTGCTGGTTTTGCCAAAAACTGGAAGTGAGTATCAGGTTTTGACAAAGCCATTGTAAAACATGGCCACATGACCGAGGGGTGCGGCAAATGACCCTACCTGCAGCCATGTTGCCGAGCACTCAAGAAGTTCAGTCATGTGACCACAGAGGGGGCCTAATCGTTGGAACTTCAAAACCAGGTCATAAGACCCGTTTTCCTGGTTTGTCATAACTTACATAAGTGGTGTTAAGTCGACCACTAGAAACAGTAATTGATGCATCTGAAAACACTGAAGAAGCTGAATGCTGTTAGTCCCTTGATGTTCTGAGTTCCAGCCTGCGTGCGCAAGTAATCTTCCCCTGCTGTTTCCCAGAACATGCCTTCATGTCTGTATCCTGTGGTGCAGGTTTGCTAGTGCGAATGTCGTCAAGGCCTACGTCCTGCTGTTCAGAAACTACCAACAGAACAGCCCCCACACTAATCACTGTGTGGTCAAGATGTTGCACCGCATTGCCTATGACCTCAAGATGGAGGCCTTACTCTTTCAGCTTTCAGTCTTCTGCCTTTTCAACCGCCTCCTCAGTGACCCTGCCGCCAGAGCTTATAAGGTGAGGCGGAACAAAGATGTGCGTGGTTGATTATCAGTTTGATGAGAGATTAAATTTGAAGGGTAAGCCTTTTGTAGTGACTAGATTAAAACCGTCAACTACAACACTGGGAAGGGAGCAGACGTCCCTAGGTACAGGTAGTCCTCGACTTACGGCCACAGTCGAGCCCAAAATTTCTGTTGTTAAATAAGATTGAGTTTTACCCCATTTTTACAACCTTTCTTGCCACAGTTGTTAAGTGAAGCATGCAGTTAATAAGTTAGTAACCTGGTTGTTAAGCCAATCTGGCTTTCCCATTAACTTTGCTTGTGAAAAGGTCTCAACCCATGATCCTGACACTGGTTGGGACACTGAAACCATCATAAATATGAGTCGGTTGCCAAGCATCTGAATTTTGATCACATGACCATGGGGATATGCTGCAAAGGTCATAAGTGTGAAAAATGGCCATAAGTCATACTTTTCAAGGCTGTTGTAACTTTGAATGGTCACTAAATGAATTGCTGTAAGTCGAGGACTACCTGTATTGCATATGTTTTCTGTAGCAGTGCTTGCCCTCTAAAAAACCACAACCTCCAAAATCAGGTCTTCCACAGAACTGGTCTTTTTGCTGGTGATCCATAAAGCACTGAAGACCTGGATATGTTCCAGTGCCTGGAGGGTTGGGAAATTAAACCACCCATTTCTGTTTATCTGTTTTGTTGGATTCATGTTTGGGGAAATATCTGGGTTTGGTTTTTTTTCATTTTGCATATGTGTTTATTGTTTTAATGTATTGTTAGCTGCCCAGAGTCAGATTTTAGGTTCCTTTCCTCATTTCTGTATTTAAAATGAATAAATGCTGGACCACATTCTGAGCAATGTCAAATGGTGGATCTTTATATAGGTAATCCTCAACTTACAACCATAATTGAGCCCAAAATTTCCATGGCTAAACAAGACAATTATTAAGTGAGTTTTGCCCCATTTTATGTCCTTTTTTGCCAGTTGTTAAGTGATGCAGTTGTTAACAACACAAATGTAAAGTAAATCTGGCTTTCCTGTTGACTTTGCTTAAATGAGAGTCACAAAAGGAGATCCCATGACCCTGGGATACTGCAACCATCTCAAACACATGCCAGTTGCCAAGCATACACATTTTGATCATGCGACAATGGGAATGCTGCAATAAGCGTAAAAAATAGTCTTAAGTTGCTTTTTTCAGTGCCATTGTAACTTTCAACAGCCTCTAAATGAATATTTCTACGTCAAGCACTACTTGAAATACAAATTGTGGTGCGTGCCTTTTTTTAGACTGTAAAAGATATTTCAAGACTTTAACTGCAGCTTAAAATGCATGAATCGTGCTACCACAGGCTTACTTGTAGCTCTGAAGCTGCAGCAGACCATCTATGGTTTAAATATATGCAGAATGGCAAACACACAATCCTGCAGTCCTGATAGGCTTCTTCCAGTGGAGAAAGATAGAGTATATTGGGATTTCAGAATTCCTAACCAGTATTCATCCAGTTCTTTTTTTAAAGCCTTATTTGAATACAGAAATCAAACAACACCACCTATGGAAAAGATGTTTGCAAAAATAATTGATATTTTTCATCCAGAAGTCCCATAAACAAAAATAAATGTATGTCCCAAATTTCAAAAACCCCTTTCGGTGTTCTTAATTTGGACATGCATCCTATTTTTTCCCATCTATAATACAATATCCCAAAGCAGAATTAAAAAAGTATACAGAATATAAATCATCAGTCTGCTTCACTGGGAAGGTGAGGGAACATTTCATTCATTCATTCGTTCACATTTTAACTGCCCCTCTTCTTCAGAAAAGAAGAATTTTCTTTAATGAAATGATTTTTCACTTATTAACAATAATTGGGACTTGGGATTCTTGTTAAGTGACAGGGTCAAAAGGCACAATATCATGTGATTGCTCTGACTTCTGACAGCAGTTTCTGCAGTCCCACTTGCCATTGTTAGGTGAAACCCATGTGGTCACAACATCCTGTAGTCACATTATCAGCATTTACAACTCCATTACCTCTGCTTATCTGAAGCTGCCAGTGAAGATTGCATATGGCAATCCTATGACCACAGGATGTTGTGATATCCTAATTACAATCCAGTTGCCAAGCACATGAACCGGGATCGTGTCACTGTAGGGTTGCAGCAATGACTGCAACTGTGAGGTTGTAAGTCCCCCTTTTTCAGCTTCATTGAAACTTTGAATAGTCACTGAATGAGCAAACGTTAAGTGAGGACTACTTATTCTTTTGGACTTACAACAAACAAAACAAAATGCCTGTAAATTTTAGGAGCTGGTGACATTTGCCAAGTACATTGTGGGCAAATTTTTTGCCTTGGCATCAAGCAACAAAAAAGCCTACATGGAACTATTGTTCTGGAAAAGCACAGCTGTGGTTCGAGAAATGACTGAAGGCTACACAGTGTTACAGGAAGATGAAAGGTAAGGTATTAGGTTAATATCTAATTTCTAGGGACGGGGAGCATTTTAAGAAATGTTGCACTGGAAGATGGACTACTACCTCCATAGTATTGTCTGTAAGTTTAAGTATTGAATAAAAGGAAAATATCTCCAGCCATTTAGACAGTGTTCTCAAATTATGGGAACTTTGGTTTTAAGGAAGTTGTACTTTTTAAGGTGGAGGGTAACCAGAGTCGTAACAAAAGTTGCTCTTTTTCCAGCCATTGATTTTACCAAGAAAAATGAAAAGGAAAAACTAGGAGTTGGTCATATGCAGGATACTAAAACAGAAGTGGGGAAAAAAGATGGCTCCCTAATTTATCTGATCAAACAGGCTTCCAGGATATAAGGATTAGTGCACACACACATGCATGTGCATGCACTCACCTTCAAGTCGATCCTGATTCCTGGTGACTACATGGACTAGTTCTTACACTTTTCTTGGCAAGATTTCAGAAGCGGTTTGCTGTTGCCTCCTTCCTAGGGCTGAAAGAGAGAGAATACCTGGTCCAAAGTTACCCAGCTGACTTTGTGCCCAAGGCAGGATTAGAACTCGCAGTCTCCCAGATTCTGGGCCAGTGCCTTAACCGCTACACTAAATGGCTTCTCTTAGATGAGAATATTTATGAATATAAAGCCGCTGGGTGATGCCATCCAATGGCAAGGGCTTAGTTATCATCAATACTTGGCTACATACCTCTGTCCTGCCTGATCAAATAATGCTGTCTTGGTTCTTTTCAGTATCTGGAAATTGTGGTGGTCTGAATGGAGGGGAAAAAAAAAAACAGGCTTTGACTTAATCGTAAGACCAAGTGGCTGTGGGGTTTGCCCTCCTTGCCCTCTCTTCCCCAGTATCTGGATCTGAGGATTTTCTACCTTTGGTTCTGAGTGAGGCTGGACTCCCCCCACTCAGACCTGATGCGTGATGTGAGTTGTCTTCATATAACTCCATCTTGGATCGGGAGGCCCTCCTCACAGTCATACATGCTTTACGCACACCCTGGTTGGATTTCTGCCACTCTGTCTGGAGCTGCCCTTGAAGACCAGCAGCAGCTGCAACAAGTCCAAAAGGCAGCAGCATGGATAATAAAATGGGTACACCTCATTATTACCTATGAGCTGCGGTGGTGCAGTGGTTAGAATGCATTTGAATGCAGTACTGCAGGCTACTTCTGCTGGCTGCCAGCAGTTTGACAGTTTGAGTCTCACCACCTCAAGTTTGACTCAACCTTCCATCCTTCTGAGGTAGATAAAATGAGGACCCAGATAGTTAGAGGGGCAATAGGTTGACTTTATAAACCTCTTAGAGAGGGCTGGGAAGCTCTGTGAAGCGGAATATATTCCTCTTAAGTGCTATTGCTAATGAATGCATCTCAACATGCCCATGTAATGCCGCTATTCTGCAAGTTGCACTGGCTCTTAACAGGCTTATGGGTGCAAATCAGGGTGCTGGTTATCACCAATGAACCCTGGCAGTGGAATCTGGCAGAGGACAGGTTAACTTTAGATCAACATGTAAGAGGCCATATCAAACAATGTGGGTGCCATCAGTTCTACATAAATCCAAAAACCCTATGAATGTTTTTCTTCCTACAGAAATGCTCAAATTTTAGATACTATTTCATGGGGAAATTTTCTCAGTAGGATATTTCTTTCCTTCACAGTTCTAATTCACACAAAGCCTCCCATTGGACTGAAAAAGAGGAGGAGGAACTTCAAGAGCTCTACCACAAGTATAAAGAAGTGGAAGGTAGGTACCTAGCTTCAGGGAAGGGACATCAGAAGAAAAGCCAGCTGATAAGCAGTTAAGATCAAACTCACTTTATTTAGGGCCTTCTGTTCTGTGGCTGATAGGAATGTAACTGAGCACTTGGGGTGAGCTGAAACTTTCCTAAGAAAAGCTTGGAATCCCATAAGGAAGACTTTATTTGGTGGCCCACTGCAGAGCAGCCTCCAGTGTATTTCTGACTCTTCTTTTTTGGAGCTCTAGTTTTGAAATGAAAGAGAAGTTTCTCATGGAACAGATTTCCAGATAAGCAATCACTATGCTATGTCCCAAGCTGCCTTTCTTCAGTTGTTAAGTTCTCAAATTCCAATGTGATCTAAAGCCAGGCAGCACTGTTCTAAGGTTGAGTTCTGGTACTATCGGTGGTTGTTAGTCTTGGGTGCTCTGGTGGGTTTGTTTTTAATCTTGTAAGTCTCCTACTTGTATGAGGTGGGAGGCTGTACAAATGATCTAAGTTAATCTTCTTTTCATAACTGAACACAAGGCAGCATTAGCATGATGCTTTTATCCTGGCACATCAGATTGCATTGTCAGAGCATGCTTTGTTAGTGCAGCTCTTATAAGAGAAGGTTTCCTTCACATTTTCTTTCTCTAAAGAAAATAAGGGAAAGAACATGTGTGTGTATGGTGTATGTGTTTGTGTTGAAAAATGGGAAGTGTAGTTTTGAAACTGGTGCTTTATTGCAGAAAACCTGAAGGCAAAGCCATATAACCAGGGAGAGGATTATCCTTATACATGCTACAAATGGCTATTGGAGCCATAACTAGGCATGCATGTGTACAGATAGTCCTCAATTTATGTCTACAGTGGAGCCCAAAGTAATTATTAAATGAGTTTTGCCCCATTGTGTGGCCTTTTTGCCACGCTTGTTAAGCAAATCACTGTTGTTAGTCATGTGTTCGTTAAGTGAATCTGACTTCTCCCATTGACCTTGTCAGAAGCCAACTGGGAAGGTAACAGATGGGTGTCACATAAACGTGTCTGTTGCCAAGTGATTTTGATCATGCGACTGGGGATACTCCCAATGTTGTAAATGGGCAAACTGGCCATAGGTCACTTTTTTCAGTGCTGTTGTGATTCTGAATGTTTGCTAAGTGAATGTTTTGCCTGTATAATGCCCAATCCTTTTGCTTCTCTCCACTGTCTTAGCCAAAGTCCAAGCACCAGGTCTTGTGTTCCTCTCAAAGCCTTGTTTTTCAATCCCTCAGGTGAAGATGTGCTTGATAACATCCTGTCACATGTCGGCTCTCGTCACCGAGGACGAAAGCGGGTGGCCAGGAAACTGGTGCAGTTGGGGTTGGTGAGCAGCATGCGAGACTTTCCTCCGGAGCGGTAGGTCATACTAACACTTCCCATGAATTCAGGATCTTCAAAAACAGATTAAAAAAAAAAAGCAAACGATGATCAGCACAAATGCATTTGGATGCAGATGACAGATAATCAGAGTTGGAAGGGACTTTATAGGTCATCTAGTCCAACCTCCCGCCTAAGCGGGAGACTCTACACCATTTCGGACAGATGGCAGTCCCATGTCTTGTTGAAGGTCTCAACTGATGGCATCAACTTCCAAGGGCAACTTTTGTTCCATTGGTTGATTGTTCTCACTGTCAGAAAGTTTCTCCTTGTTTCCAGGTTGAATCTCTCCTTGTTCAGTTTCCAGCCATTCATTATTCCTTGTCTGGCCTATAGATTGACCCCTTCCTCCTTGTGGCAGCCCCTCAAATATTGGAAAACTGCTGTCAAGTAACCTTTCTTCATATCTTTTAGTCTCCAGTCCCCTAATCATCCTGGTTGCTCTTCTCTGCACTTTTTCTAGAGTCTCAACATCTTTTTTATAACGTGATGACCAAAACTGGATGCAGCACTCTAGGAGTGGTCTTACTAAGGCTTCATAGAGTGATATTAGTACCTCACTTGATCTTGATTGTATCCCTCTGTTAATGCAACTTAGGATGCATACGGATATTATTAGGGAAGGCTTGGATTCCTTGAAATGAGCGACTGAACTCTCTGCCATAGCTCTTTCTTACTGATAATTTCTATTATATTTCCCTAAATGGAGCTCCATCTTTCTACCCTTTAGTCTCTTGCTTGATTATGTAAGCAGAAAGGTGTTGCTTCTGCTACTTCCATCCCGCTTGCCGAGCGAATACCTTTTCTTAGCTAGGAGCTATAGTAACAGAAGAGGCAATAGTGGGAAGGAAGGATGGTTAAAGGATGAAATGGGTCTTTGCTTTGTCTCTTAACACCTTTTTTATGATTCTTCAGCTGTTGTGTATTTTATTTCATATTTATTTATTTTAATGTTGTGGGCCACCCAGATGGATGGCTCACATGTTCTTGAGATGGAATGGCTATAAAATGTATTTTACACATAAAACAAGGATATGTAAGTTGTAGGATATAGATAGTTCTTGGTCAATGATGGAAATTAGGACCAGAATTTCCATTAGTAAACAATACAGCCAATAAAGAGTGACATCATGTGACTGTATCACTCGGTGACGGCAATCCCAGGAATCCCTACTGCCATTGTTAAGTGAGGTAGATAAGTTACTCCCAAGAGACTCGCAGGCAGCTACAGTCAAGGAAGGTCAGGAGAGGCTCATGCCAAGCAGGATAGAAGGCAAATAACTTGCCAGAGTGACTAACAATCTTTCTTGCCAGCTTCCAAACTGATTTTACTTGAGGGAGGCTACCAGGGAGCATCGCAAATGATGATAGTGTGTATAGGACACTGCAGTTGTTGTAAGTGCAAATCAGTAGCCAAACTCCCAGGTTGCAATCCTATGATGGTAGAGTTGCTTGGACAGCTGGAACTTCAATGGCTGGTCATAAGTACCAGTCATTCAGCACCATTGTTACTTTGGAAACTGGTTAAATGAGAACTACCTATTGTTTTGAACCCACTTAGAAGACAAAACAAGCCATAATACCCCCTCCCCATTTTGCCTTTTGCCTATAAATCCTAGCCACACTCCTTTGGCTGTTGTTATCGTTCCGCCCACTGTGGCCTCTGTTGCCCAACAAACTTAATATGGTCCCTTAGCAGCCAAAATATTACCTTTCTTGAATAGAAGATTGCTTTGAAAAAAAAAAACCAAGACTGTATATTTTGATAGAAGAATTCAACTCTTGGGTATTTTTTTTAATTGAAAAGGCCTTTTGTTGCAACCTGTACTGTAGTGACAAGCCTGGTTAATTTCTTTCGGCAGGAAAGGGACTCGCATTGTACTATGGACAGAGGAGCAGGAAGCAGAACTTTGTCGGCTCTTTGAGGAGTTCCGGGACTCCGATGGTGAGACTGCCTGACTGGTTAGCAGAACTTCATCTGCACCCAACATAGTAGAGCTCTGGTATTTGGAGGTGTGAGATAAGCTAGCTGGGTGGAGATGAGGGAGCTGGGACCAGAAATATTTTTAAAGCTACCCTCACAAACTGTTTTGGTGGTGAATTCTCTACTGTGGAGGGATTATTTTCCAGTGAGCCTCCTAAAGCTAAGAGTTACTTATCTCTGTTTGGCAGTCTTGCTTTTTCTGTCTCCCTATCACCAAGGTTTGAATTGGCTTGTCTGAAATTATTAGAAGTAGTTCTTGTTTAGCAACCACAGTTGGGACCAGCAACTTGGTTGTTAAGTGAAGTCACTAAGCAAAACTGTGACTGTGCTTGTGATCTTATTGCAGCTTTCCTGATTTGGCAAATGTTATAAATGTGGCAATTGATTATAAAGTTACCTTTTCATCACTATAGTAACTGCAAATGGTTGCTAAATCAAGCAGTCGCTAAACAAGGACTACCTATAGTACTTTACCAATATTTCCACAGACAGAATGTAGACTTGGCATCAGAATAGGAATTTCATATGACATTGTATTTACTTGCTCTGGGTCACTAGATAAAGTGAATTTCATGGAACCAACAGGGGGAACTAAATATGCTGGTATACTGTTTGCTCACACTGCCTTTGCCTCTTTCTTCCCTCTGTAGATATCCTGTCCAATGTAATGAAGCACATCACAGCAAAACGATCTAAAGCCCGCATTATTGAGAAGATGCTTAGCATAGGTCTGGTGTCTGAGCGTAAGGAGCTTTACAAGAAGCGCAAGCGCAAATCTGGTTCGCTTAGATCGGTATGCTACACACACACCCAATCCTTTTTCTTATCTGCACACCTCGCTTTGAAAATGTGAGCATGCCCACATCTATGCATCAACAGCATCATAAATCCTAAGCTAGTTTGATTTATTTAACAATAGGAGGGAGGGGGTATATATCAAGTTCTCACAGATGCAGTTTCTCAGATCTTCTTTGAGTTTTCTACCAAAGGTGCTTTTTCAAGGGGGAACTGTTAGAACTGAAGAAGCTTCTTGGATGAGAAGTGAAATGTCCTCAAGGAAAAACAAAGAAAGTCCAGTTGCCTCTTGAAAAAGCACCTTTGGGACAACCATGACCTGGATGAGAATCTCCACATTTGACCTTTGAGCTTTCTTTTTTCCTTCAGCTCTACTTCTTCAAATATGCCTTCTTCTCCCCAAAAAATAGCCTAGAATGGTTGTTCTAGTCAAATTGACATTTGCTTCAGTCTGTCAATCTTTTCTAACTGAGCCTTTCAAAATATCAGTTAAAAGTAGCTCACAAGGGATATCCAAAATCTTATATTTATTTTAATATAAAATGTCCTCCAAGAGACTAATTTGAGCCAGCCAAAAATACTGGGGGTGATGAAACTGCTGTTATTACATCTAAGGTAATGGTTGTTTTTTTCTGGTGTGGATTATTGAATGAGGAACGCCCTAATTTAGCATCTCCTGCTGTTCTGTACTGTTAAGAGATGGACTTAAGTTTCTTTCTTTTAGAATAAGACCTCATTCCCCAAAGTTTCTGAGGTGCCTGACCTGGATGAGATAGATGACCAAGATGAAGAGGAAAAGGATGATTTGGATAGTGAAGAAGAAGAAGAAGAAGAAGAAGAAGAACTGGTGAAGGAGGATGCTGGAAATGACAAGGACCAAAAATCCTGGGGCAGGTGGTCTAAGAAAATATGGGGAGATGTTTCAGATCGAAAACTTGTGCAAAGCCTGAGACAAGAAGGTGAGAAATTGGTCTGTCTGATTGCAAAAGAAGGAACTACAGTGTACAGTGATGATGCTGTCTAGTGTCACAGAATTTTAGTGCTGGGACGCAAACTCAGCTTTCTGCGCTCCAAGAATTTATCTCCCTTCAAATGATCTCTTAAAAAATTCTCCAGATACCTCCTGTACAACTGTCCAGAGTGGTGTAAAGTATGGGCTAACCAAATTGCCTAACTTCCAAACTATGTAACTTTGCATCCACAGTGCAGAGGTGGGAATCAGCAGGTTCTGACCAGTTCTGGAGAATCGGTAGTAGAAATTTTGAGTAGTTTGGAGAACCAGCAAATCCCACGAGACTGACCTCTAAAATGTTATAGGAAGGGGACGGTGCGGGTGGTTCGGTACGCCACAGAACTGGTAGTAAAAAAATTTGAATCCCACCATTGCCCCAGTGGCTATAAAAGAGGCTTATCAGGAGAGATAAGTAATCTGATTGGGGTGGGAATTTTTGGAGATCGCTAATTGATATAACAGATTATAACCCCCCCCCATGCATCTCTACCATAATCCCCATGTGTTATCCATATTTTAATATGGGCCTAAGCACATCCATTAGAATGTATTTTATATCTTCATCTCAAATGGAATCATTTTTCCCTTTTGTAATTTGCTTTTCACTTTTCCCTTCCCCATTATACTTGCAAATAAGAAACTCCAATTCTTAGGAACATTGATCTTTTTTGTGATGGGCTTCAGATCATAAAAGCCTACAACAATCTTTTTTTTTTCTGGTTTTGCTGCTGTTCCTGTTTTTAAGAACTTTGATGCATTAAACTAGTTTACTGGTTTTTTGGGTTCTCCCAGAAGCTGTGTTCTGAAATGGGACTGGCCATTGCATGACTTTTTCCTTCTCCGTGTAGAGATGGCCTTCAGGAATATGATAATGTGGGAACTTTTAAGACAACTGCTGATAGATATCTGAAGGAGGAGGGGGATTTTCACTTTGTGTGATTATATTCATACAAAGGTGTCTGATATCCTGCTGTCAGTATGTAATTGTGGCACCTGTAAGATTAGATCATTGTGTCTGTATTGTTATTTTTTGCTGTTGCTTGCACCCCTTGGCCTGCTCACATTCCCATGCAATTTCACCCTGCAGGTTTTGCTGGTCCCTTGCTCTGGCTTCAAAACTGCTTGAACAAAACAGCTGCTGCCCGAGGAGAGGATGGTAAATGCAAACAAATTGGGGTGTCAAGATTTATTTGACAAATGTATGTGGCTGCCAATCTCACTCAAAGTGACTCTGAATAAAACCAGGAATTAAAACATTTTACAAACCCTTTAAAATAATAATAAGAGATAAAATGAGATTATGAAGGTGAAAATGTTACATACAAAGCAATCAGCACACAGACTTCCCCATTATCAAGGCATCCCCAAAACTTGCTGAAAATTTTCTGGAAGGCCACAAGGACTGGGGATAACCTCACTTCAGGAGCGAAGATGTTCCAGAAAAGGTTCACCTCTTAGGTCCTTTCAGGTGGAACTCTTTCACAGCTCGAATCACAGTGTGCCTCTCCTGCCAGGTCTCATGGGACCGGCCAATGTAATAGAGAGAAGGCAGTCCCTCAGATACTCTGGCCCCATGCCAAAACCATCTCCTTAAATTGGACCTAGTAGCAAACTGGCAACCAATGCAGCACACAGCAGAGATGTAACGTGTCTATTTAAAGATAGTCATAATTGCCTGAGCTGCCGCATTTTAGTGTAATAAGATTGGGACTGGGTTAGAGACTTCTGTCCTCACTGTAAGTTGTGTACAGGGGGGAGGGTGCATGTAGGGAGACTCAGCCAATTTCATTGCACACATATTGTACTCTGACAATAAAGGTAATAATAAGTAATAATAATAACTTTTGCAGCAGCTGAAGCTTTTGGATACTCTTCCATGGCAGACCCATGTTAAGTATTTTACAGTAGTAGTCCATCTGGGAGGTGACATTCCTATGTCAAGCATGAAAAGTTGGCTATTTCATATGACTGATTAAGCTAATTTTCATAAATAATGCCTAGGGCTAAGCTCTAGTTTTCTTCTCAGGAAAGAGCTACTTATCCCAAGTCTCGCATGGAGGGCATTCTTTGGCTTGCTCTAGTTACAGCTGGATAGGTTTTTGTTCCCCCAGGATGTGCCCAGGCTGTTCCTTTGGTGCCATTGACTGAAGAAAGCGAGGACGCTATGGAGCACAAAGATTTCCAGGAACTGCTGTGGAAGATGGGGGTACGATCTCCAGCCAACGAGCAGGTGAGGGTTCTGATGTGACCTCTGTGTGCCATCAGAGTAGACCTTAGATGCTTCTAAGCTGCTACCAATTTTTTTTAATCCATTAATTATTATCCTGCTTTTATTATTTTTATAATTAACTCAAGGTGGCAAACATGGTCAATATTCAGTCTTCCTATTTTTCCCACAACAATCCTGTGAATCGGTTGGACTGAGAGAATATTGTCTCTACTGATATATAAGAAAAAATGAAATGTAAAGGGAGTAATCATGTGAAGCATGATTAATTTAATTTAATTTAATTTAATTTAAATCAGACAATTATTTGTCTTGGCCCCTTTCACTTTTGAATCCCTCAGCCCAAGAAAGGTTGTACGTTCCCAAATTAAAGGGAGAGACTATAGGAAATGTCTACCATGATATAAAGGGAATAATTGTGTTATTTGTATTATTTGTTCTAAACGTTTCTTTTATGTAAATATTATGCCTGAAGGAAAGCAATGAGGAAAATTAAACATTTGTATAAATGGTGTAATGCAGTATGTTTTAATTGCCATTGTGTATAAAATAAATATTTTAATAGAACATAGCAGATATCGGCCTCCATATCTGAATATATATGAATATCTTTTTCATCCTGTTGTCACCTTGATAGATAATGTTATAAATTTGGGTCAGAAAAAATGCCTGTATGGAGCATGCATCATCTTTTTTAAAAAAAGGAAGGCTGGGGTAATTTTTCTAAGATGGGAACGTTGACCCCTGAGTTACTGAATATTTGTCCCTGGTTTTCCATTTAATATCTGCTAAAATTTCATTGTGGCCTAAAATAGAAAGACCTGGTATTGACAAACTGTAGACAGTCTTCAACTTAAGACCACAATTGAGCCCAAAATTTCCATTGCTGCATCGGTTGTATATGTGAAAAATGATTGTAAATCCTTTTTTTCAGTGCCATTGTAACTTTTGAATGGTTAGTTACAAAACAAATTGTTGTAAGTTGAGAACTACCTGTACAGTATATTGGGTCTTGTTCAGTTTACCTTTTCATGTTGATACAGAACTGTCATTCAGGATCAGATGAACCCTTAAGGTTTCCTCAAAAGATTTCCCTTGGCCATGATCTTAATGTCATAGTCTTGCATAGTCTGTGAAAGAGAGGCAACCCAGTTCAAATTATGTTACAACATTAGAAATTGAAAGGGAGGAGATGCACTGTATTGTGTTTAGAAACTTAGTTTGCAGATGGAAATGTTCTTATAGACACCCATCTGGACATCATGAAGCAGCATACCCAGAACTTTGTATTTGAATAGCTTAATAGCAACTAGGACAAAATTATTCCCATGCCAGTTTGCAAATTTTATAATTGCTAGAATTATTCTTTGAACCTGCATCGTGAATCTCCTTGCTTGAGTGCCCCAATTGTTAAATGCCTAAATATTTGAAATATTTCATCTTCCGTCTTGATAGATCTTTCATTTATTGGCCATTGGTGGTGTTCTTCAAGTTTGTCTATTCGACGTCTCGAGTCATCCCCCTGACGAAAGGAAACGGAAAAACTAACCCACCCGGTGGGAGGAGGGGAACCTTCTAGGTTAAAGAGACCTAGGAAATTCTCAGAATGCAAGTGCCAATGCAGATAAAGAGCAAACATTCTTAGATTATTTTGATGCAATCGTATTTACAAATCTTGGGTTTAACTGTATGCCAGTTTCTGTTGAGAGAAACTGTTTTGCATGTGTTGAAATGTATATAGAACTAGATGCTAGAAAAAGCAAGAGAATAATTTACCAACCTTTCTTCCTCAGTTCCAATTAACAACACTTTCAAATACTGACAGAAATGTTTCACAACCCCTGAGCCCGTTGGAATCTGGCCGCGAAGTGGCAGGCAAGCATATGCGCAGCTTCATTTGCGCATGTGTAGGGTGTAGGTTGTGTGCACAAAACCATTCCCCCACCACAGCCGAAACTGTTGAAGCACCACCACCGCCAGTCCTCAAAACCAAAATGGCTGGGGACCCCTGAGTTACAGGGCCTCGCTGTATATTGATCTCAGCTTCATGATAGGGTAATTATGTGATTTCCATTTTTTACAGTAAAATAGATGGACATATCTTTACTACTGTATATGTTCTGTGAACAGTTAGCTGTTTATTCTAATAGAGTCATACCCTGATAGTCGACTGCTTTGAAATGTGTTGAATTTTATACTCAGAGCATTTTGATCCAAACTTTTGCCCCAATACTTGTCATTTGTTTGGTATTCAATGTGCAAGCTTAGAACTTGTTGTTGTCAGTTGCCACATGACTTACTACCCTTTCCAGCCAAAACAAAGGATAACACTTATGGAAGAAATTTGTTAGTACTCATCATTCTTGGTACTTGTCATGCCTCCTAGAACCAGTTAATGAGTACTGAGGTACCACTGAATCTGTTCTTTCTCATTTGGGTCTCCAATGACATTTTCTAGTGATGATTTTCTTTCCTTTAGGCCAATGCAAATTTTACTATTATCATTTGCAATTTATTTAGTTTGTCATATTTCTACACCATCCATCTCACCCGAGCAACAGTGGTTGATTTATGAATAAAAACCATAAAAAGAGACATAGTTAAAACAATATTGGAAATGGAATTATAAAGAGTAAAACATTAAGAATTACAAATTTTAAATTAAAAGTTAATTAAAGCCTGACTTTAGTAGTGCTGTGATAAAAGACTTGGAGGAAATAAAAACAGGATTAGGCACAGGTTGTAATCTCAGAGGATCAGGACCAAACTCACTTTTTGCCTTTGTTTTTCTTGCAGGAATCCTTCTGGCGCATCCCAGCTAAACTTAACTCAGAACAATTATGCCACATGGCTGCTTTCATTGCTTCAGAAGAAATGGAGGGGCAGACTCAAGACCAGCAAACTGGTAAGTTATGTGTGAAGAGAAGGAAAATTGTAATCATTCATTAAGACATCACTAAGCCAGGTGAGCAAACTAGATGCTGCAGCTGGCTTCCCTTGATCATCCCCCATCCCCAGGTTCATGCTGCTGAACTTCAGGCAGGTTCCAATTCTAAGAAGTACTTTTTTTTTTTTTAAAGTATTTAATTCCACACTGTGTCCTTCCTCTCTCACTCCCATGTGCAATAAGCTTCTGGTAAGCCCTTCCCTTTTGAGTTTAAGTAACCCATCCATTCTCACAAAAGGCACAAAGGAACAAGAATGTTGGCCTGGTCTCATTTGCTAATGTCACCATCAGATCCTAGTCCTCCTTAGAAGACCTCAGCCAACAAAATAAAATTGCCCATTCCTGGAATACAGTGATATAAAGCAGTGGTCCCCAGCCTTTTTTGTACCAGGGACCGGTTTCACGATTATTCATTCTTCCACGGTCCGGTACCTGAGTAACGCAAGACTCCACCGCCATCGGGACAGCTCTTTGTTCAAAGCTGCCCCCCCCTTCAATGAAGCTAAGGCGCAAGGATTCCTTCAGCACCCAAACACCACTTTCCAACCGAAAACCCGAAAGCAACCGAAAACCCGGAAGCGCCGTCGAAACAAGATGGCGGTGCCCAAGCTTTGCGGCCTGGTACAAAATGATCCACGGACTGGTACCGGTCTGGGACCCCTGATATAAAGGATTAATTGTAACGTGTATCTTTATGTTGGGTGGGCTGCTACTAGTTCAAGCGAACCGGTATCTAATTTTATCATTTTTAATAACTGGTAAATCCCACCCCTGGCTGGCCCCACCCCACACAGCCTGAGCTCAGGGAGGTCAAAAATCAGGCATCCCAGAGGCTCCAGAAGACTAGAAATGGGGCCTGTTTCCAGCCTCTGGAGCTCAGGGAGGGTGAAAACACCCCTCCCCCAGTGGTGCAGGAGGCTGACAAGGCCACACCCAACATGGCCATGCCCAGCCAGCAACCAGACAGAGAACTGGTTGGTAAAATTTTTGAAGCCCACCCCTGCTTTATGAAATGCCACTTTGTCTGTTCCTGCCTTTGTGATTATGGATACTTGGTTTGAATTATTTGTCTTTGTGTTTACATATCTAAAACTTCAAAAAGAAGTAGACAAGAAGGAGTTACACATTAACACTGAAGGTCAGCTCTTGTTGCAAAATCAAGGGCTTGACAATCCCCTGCTCTCTCAAAACACTTTTTGTATGGAGTGGTGCTTGCTAACTTTCGTTTCTCAAAACACACCTGACTGTCGGAAATAGGTTGCTGCCTTCTAATATTATCCCATTTTCCTGCCTAGGAAAACTTTTGCCAAATCCCACCCACAGGCTTATAATGCAGACTAAATTTCTAGTTCCCATACTCAACTTGGGGGTGTGGCATATTCTGGACCTCACATATCCCTAGATATGTATGGTAGCTTGATAAATTTTCATTCTGCATCACAGAAGGCTGGCAAACATGTGGCTGATGGGAGCACAAGCAGCCAATGATTTTTTGTCATAAGTGAAAAAGTCTGGATTGTACATTGTCCTACTTATTTAAAAAATGCAAATTAAGAATAGGGAATCACAAGCTGATAAACAATTCTGTGTGTTCATCCCTCTAGTACCAAGTATTTAGAGATGCAAGCAGTCTACAGGGGCAGGAGGCTCACCATATTTCCAAATTGTGATACTCATTCCATCCACTCTTGCAGTGAGATTTCTCTGCAGACATAAGAAAGAATATCGTAAATAGTTGACAGTTTGCTGTAACAGAATGTTTCCGTGCCATAAGAAATAGTTGACATTTCTTACCCAAACAGAGAACATCAAAGATGAATTACTCTGTCCAGTCTTACTACTAAATTGCTCCAGCCTTTTCCTCAGGTGGCTTGGCCTTTCCCAGCTGATGTGCTTTCCTCTTGTTGGTTTCAGAAGTTAATTCAGAAGATCATCCTGAAGTAACAGAACCAAGAGGGCTGAAAGCAGAAACGTGAGTATTGGATTAAGAACAAGGGGATGGGGGGAGAAGTTCAGAACGGATGGGGGGAGACATCTTACATAAGTAAGAAAGAGACAGGAAGGGTGTAATTAGAACAATCTTACATATTTCAGTGTAATAGAGTTGCTGGATAGGCAAGAAGAAACCACTCATAATTGAATGTTCTTGAATATGTCTTGGCTTTTGGACATGTCAGTATTTTTTTCCTACTGAAGCTTTTCTGCCAAAACTGATGAAACTTCTTGGATGAGAAGCAAATGTTTTCTTCTTCCTCATGGAAAAAAACAGCCCAGTTGCCTTTGAGGAAAAAACAAACAAACCACCTTTGAGACAACTATGAGCTACATTTCCAGCACTTACTAGAAGTCCCTTTATACATTTTGCTGGTCTATCAGGGATCAAATACCAATGATACATCATTTGATAGATATTTTCTTTCAAACTATCCTTTAATATAAATTTTAGTCCATTGGTCCATACATTCTCCCATTTATCTAGCATTATGTTATGCCCCCCCCCCAAAATTGCCCATTTTACCATGCAATCATTAACATATTCATCTTTCAGATTCATCTTGACTTGAGTAACATTTTATATACTCTAGCAAGCGATTATCTCCAGAACATAAATTAATATCAAGTTCAGATTTAGTTCCTATGAAAACAATTTTTGTAAAGTTTAATTCTTTCAAAAAATTCTATAATAATTAAACCAATCTCAAACAAAACCTTCTCTTACTAATTGTTCTCTTTATCTTGAATCCCTATTTTTCAAATATCAGTAAGTCCCGATAAATCATCCATTTACATTCCAATATTATTTCTGTTCTATGTAGAGCTTCATGAGGAGATAGCCAAAGTGGCAATTTATCAGCTAAGCTTTTGTACTTCCACCATTGATTGCCTAATAGCATGAATCTTAAAACCAGGGTTAACTTTGTCATTCCACAGATAAGCATACCACCTAAATCTCAAATCAGAACTTTTGAGGTCTAATAGCCTTGAATTTTTTTGTTCAAGTTATTGAATAAGTTATTCAATCTTTTAGCCATATCAGACAACAAACATTGTTATATAATCTTAAGATCCAGCAAACCCAAACCTCCTCTGTCTTTAGAATCCTGTAGCAGGTTATATTTAATCCTTGGATTTTATTTTGCCAAATAAATTTAGATATATCTTTCTGCCACTGTTTAAAATTTCACTATAGTTTGGAATAGAAATAACATTCTAGCTAGTACATTCATTTTAGTTACTGAAATTCTTCCTATTAATGACAAATCTAATTTTTGCCATCTGTTTAAATCCAATTTTATCTCCTTCCGCATTTTAAAGTAATTATTTTTGTAAAGCTTAGAATTTTCCTCAGTAAGAGCTACCCCAAAATACTGTACCTTTTTCTCAACTTTAAAATCATTTTAATATCCATTTTCTTCTTGGTCAATATTGTCATCTGTAATTAATTTATTTTTTTAAAAAAACCATTTCTGCAAACATTTTGATCTTCCTCATAACATATTCAATGTTCTCTAGTGGGTGTTGCACAATGAATGCTAAGTCATCAGCAAATGTGCGAAGTTTGTAATTGCGTGCTTTAATCTGTAGTCCTTTTGCTCTGATGTCTTGTCTAATATCTCTGTTTAACAATTCCAACACCAGAATAAATAATAAAGGGGATAAAAGACACCACTGTCTTGTTTCTTTCAGGATTCTTGTCAAATCTCCAATCACCATAATCCAAGCTTTCTGGAATGTATAGATGGACTTCAGACCCTTTATAAAGCCCAATCCCAAAAGTTGACCTTTTCCACCACTTTAAACATAAAGGCCCAGTTCAAGTTGTCAAATACTTTTTCTGTACCGAGAAAAATCAATGCAACCTTTTTGTCACTACGTTGGCATAAATGTTCAATTATACTCAAAATTACTCTTACATTATCTTTTAGTTGTCCTTTAGGTAAGAAGCCACACTGGTCTTTGTATATAGAATCCTGTAAAACCTTTTTTAAGTCTTTCAGCTAGAACAGATGTGAAAATTTGCATGAGAGAGATTGGCCATGATAGTAATGTTTACTATCAGTTACTGTTGAAATGAGTAAACCATTGGGAGACTTGAAAGAACTGGTCAGTCAACATGGAGAAGAACCTTATCTGCACTAGAAAACAACTTGATAGCCCATAATAAATTGGTTATCAGTTTGGCCATCTCTTCCTTTAGAGAGGTTTGGTTTCAATGCTGGCCTTCACTTGGGAAATGGGAATATGGTAACAGAGATGTGTTAGAACTGAATTTTCCGACAGAATTTTCTGAGGATAGAATGACTAAAGTGTAAGAGAAACGGCAGATGTAGCAAGCAATTTGTATTATCGACCCCCTTCACTTGGTTTGTCTAACAAGCTTTTTCTTCTTGCTACTTGCAGAGAGGAGCCTATCCAGCATCCTTTGGGCCCCAAAAGAAGCCGCTCAGTTGATGATGAGGAAAACCATAACCAAGGTATGCTTGGCTCTAATTCTGGGGTTTTAAACATCTCTTTCTAGTCTTCATATGTCAAATCAAATTATTACAAGTCTCTGACCCAGATTTTGTTTAAAAAACAAAGCCAATATATAATACAAACTAGAATAAAATAGAATAGAATTCTTTATTCTAGTAAAGAATTCTTTATTCTAGTATCCAAGTGTGGTTGGGCACACAAGGAATTTGTCTTGGTATAAATACTCTCAGTATACATAAAAGAAGATACATTCGTTAAGAATCAAGAATCATAATGTACAACACTTAATAGTCATAGGGTACAGTCAGCAGTCAAATCATACTAGGAAACAGTCAATATAAATCGTAAGGATACAAGCAACAAAGTTACAGTCCTACAGTCACAAGTGGGAGGGGATGGGTGATAAGGAGTGATGAGAAGATTAACAGTAACAGTAATGCAGACTCTGTAATAGTTGAACAGTGTTGAGGGAATTATTACACACTTAGCAGAGTGATGGCGTTCAGGAAAAAACTGTCCTTGTGTCTAGTTGTTCTGGTGTGCAGCGCTCTATAGCATCGTTTTGAAGGAAGGAGTTGAAACAGTTTATGTCCGGGATGTGAGGGATCTATAATTATTTTCACAGCCCTCTTTTTGACTGGTGCAGTATACAGGTCCTCGACTGAAGGCAGGTTGTTTTTTCTGCAGTCCTAATTATCCTCTGAAGTCTGTGTCTGTCACGCTGGGTTGCAGAACCAAACCAGACAGTTATAAAGGTGCAGATGACAGACTCAATAATCCTTCTGTAGAACTGGATCAGCAGCTCCTTGGGCAGTTTGAGTTTTCTGATCTAAGAAAAATGACAAACACCTGAAGTCGTGCATAGCCTATTTTCCTGTCACAAGTTCTACAAGCTACAAATGTAATGTTTGCAATTTGTTAAGTTGGATTAAACATAATGCTGGTTTAAGAGAACATTTGCTGTGCCCTAATTGAGCTTTCAGTGACATCTTGATCTTTATTTATTATTAAATATATATGTGGCCCATGTCACTATCAAGCAACTCTGGGTGGTTTATAACAGCAATATAAAACATTAAAACAATAAATAAAAGACATTTTCTGTTCATAATTTATGTCGGTAATTCTTTTAAGATTTACTGTTGCCAGCTTTTCTTCCAGCTGCATTAGCATCTTGTGTTTTTTGTCATTTACAAGAAGAGTAAAAATCATCGGTCAGCATAAGATATATCTGACTTTGAGGCTGAAAGTGAGCTTTTAGCCATTATTTGGGTCCACATAGCCATATACTTGTTCCATTTGCATAAGCTCTGCCTCCAAACATAGAACAAAGTTACATTTTGCTTCCTGAAATACCTTTCTTAAGAAGCCTACTCTCTCAAATTTCTCAGAGTTGAATCCTGGATTTAATTGTGCTCTGTGTCAGCATCTTCCCTTCAATAAGCTTTATGATATTGGAATATATGAATAAGTGATAGCAATTATTCCCAGCACCACTTTTTATCTATCTTTATTTTCACATTTGACTTTTACACTACAGATTCCAGTGATGAGGATGGACCACGTCCCTCCAGTAAGAGAAGGTGCCTGCGAATTGAGGAAGATGAGGATTGAGGAAATAAAAAATGTCACTATAAGCATGTCAATAAGACCAGTGAAACCAAGCCTTGGGGCTACTGCCAGTCACCTCAAAAACTGGAATGGGCAAGATTGAGAGCAATCGACATCCTCAAATCCTCTGTGCCCAACAGTGAAAATATTAAAGGAAGAATACGGAAATTGAATTTCTATATAATAATTAAAAATCTGTATGATCCCCAATGTGGAGAGAGTAGAATAAGAAAAGAGCTCATAAGTTCTGCTCTATGATTAGATACAGTTGTTCTTAATGCTGTTGTGACAATCACCTTTCAGACTGCTCCAGATTTGTTAAATAACTGTTGTTGCCTGCCTGCCCTTTGCTTTCCTAGACTTCCTCAGTATCATTTGCTTGGAGTCACTAAGAATTGCCCTCAGCAGCTAGATTGCCAAACAAAAAAGTGACATACTGGCTTCGTTTATTTGTAGATCTGCCTCTTGTGTGTCTGATTTAGCTAAGATATGAGCATATATGTCACATTTTGCCTTAATTACCTGAACACATCAGTATTGGTTTCTGCTGTTTCAGAAAAAAAAAAGACAAACACTTTAAGGAAGAAAAAAGATTTTTTTTTTTTGGGAACTGAAAATAGGCCATCTGCAAGCCTTGTTAAAAATATGGCAGTGATGGGATGAAGATACAAGAGATATTAAAGATGCAACTGCATGCATCTCTGATATTTCTGCTTTGCCACCTTTGGTAAGAGTTGTTTTTTACATTGGTTCCTTCTGAAATCTGCCCGGTGTCAGCAGGATAATGTATAACAATTGTGCATGTCTTTGCTGTATTTTTGATATTTTTTTTAAAAAAAGAACATTCATTGATTCTAAAAAATAAAATATCTTGATGAGATTTCTCTGCCTTTCTCTTGCGTGACGACTTAAAACAGCTAGAAGATCTGGGAGCTGACCAGACATGAGAATATTGTAAAGATTATCCTACTGTTATTTCTGTTCTACTGTCAATGGAAACAGGGTGACTGTAGTAATTCCTAGTATTTTCAGGTTCAAATTGTGCATGTGGAGGCTTGTGGGAGGGGGTTTGTCCTCACTGCCATTGTGAGTATTACTTCCTACTTAAGGAACAAATAAGTGGAGACAATTGCTGTCATGCTTTTACTAAGCCCACCTATGTTCCTTAAATTGGATTTGTTGTATTCCCAGTTCAATTCGCTCCTCTCAGTAAAACTGGCAAGACAATTATGAGTTAGCCTGCATGCTGTCATTGGCATTGCAGCGAAGAAACTATTCCTCATTTACCCCATCCCATGCTTTTTTTTCTGTGGAGCGAAGCTAACTCTGAGACCTTTACCTGTCACATGAAACATAAACTATGGGAAATGGTTTAATTTGGGGTCCCTTCAGTTTTCCTGGGAGTTCAGGGACATTAATTTTAGCAACTAACCTCCACATGCACATGAATAAATCAGTAAACCAAACTGCCACAGTCTGAGTATTGGCTCTCTCTGGCGTTCATTTGTTAAAATAGAGTTACTCTAATTAAAGCTACAAAATCTCTTCTAGATTTCAGGTAGGTTGTGCCAGATGTTGTAACAGTTCCATGCTATGTCATATGGAAGTTTGTTGCCGGGGCAAAACAATAGCCTCTTAGCTGCTGTTTCTGATTACAGGTAGTCCTCGCTTTAACGACCACAGTTGACCCCAAATTTTGAGTTTTGTCTCATTTTATGATTTTTCTTACCGCATTTGTTAAGTGAATCACTGCCGTTGTTAAATTAGTTACACAGTTGTTAGTTGAATCTGGCTTCCTCATTGACTTTGCTTGTCAGAAGGTCCCAAAAGAGGAGAATGTAACCCCAGGACATTGCAACAGTCATAAGTATGAACCAGTTGCCAAGCATCTGAATTTTGATTACATGATCCCGGGGATGCTGCACCCGTTGTAAGTGTAAAAAATGGTTATAAGTCACTTGTTTCAGTGCCGTTGTAACTTTGAACGGTCACTAAACAAACTGCTGTAAGTCGAGGTCTACCTGAATTCAGTGCACGCAGTTTAAGTCACTATGGAATTCACTGTGTCCTCAATTCCAAATGCAATGACAATAGGATACATCAGTCTTAAGACGGGAGAGGTTGGAAGAGAAGGGTGGCCGGACAAAAGGCTCTTACTGAATGAACTAATCAAAAAAGCCTGATAGAGGATGAAGACATCAGAATGGCTGACCATCCCTCGTCTCACTGCAACTCCAGATGTTGTAGACATGCATGTTTGTTCTATACAAACAAAACAACTGATAGATACGCTGTTCTTGTCTTTCCTTAATGCATTACTCAGCATTGTCTGTTTCTCCCTCTTGTTATGATTCTACCTATGGCCCACTCAGGAATTCTGACCCCCTTCACCATAAAACAAAGGAAAACCACCCAAAACATAGGAATTAATCAGACAAGTATCTCTGGGGGCTTTGGCAGAAAATTAAGAAAGGCCAAAACTTTAAAGGAGCATGAAATGAAGTTTTCAGATAAGAAAACTGCAATGAAGTTTTCAGATAAGACTGCCAGAGGTAAGGGGGTATAAAGACCAACTTTAATCAGTGCTCAGTTCACTCGAGCATCTTGGGTTTGTGTTGCCTCTTAAAGCAGGTAAGTTTCTCTTTCTCAGGTGAGGAAGGAGTGGGAGAGGGAAGGCATGCAATAGCTGTCAATATGAACAAAGAAATAGGTTAATTTGGAAGTGAGAATAATCTGTCACGCTGTCAAGCCTGTGTTTCACTAGTGGGAGATCAGCATCTAAGGAAGAACCTTACTGGCGCATTAACATAGCTGGTAGTGGCAAGAAAATGGCTTAAATGTTGCGAATGAATGCAGACCACAAACCGGTTGGCTTCTCGAGGTACTAAATTGGTCATCTTTTGTTTGAAATACGGAACAATTTGATAGACAATTTTTTTTTTTTTTGTAAAAAGCTTGGTTCCTGTTCATTATTTGAGCATGAGGAGTATGGTTGCTTATTTTGGAAAATGTAATCCTAGACTGTTTGTGTGTGTGTGTGTGAAAGAGAGAGAGAGAGAGAAAGAGAGTTTATATAAGGGGTAGTCAATCTTTTTATATCTACTGCCTACTTTTGTATCTCTGCTAGTAAAAATTGCTCTAACCGCCCACCGGTTCCACAGTAATGGTGATTTATCAAGTAGGGGACAAAACCCTTACCGCCCACCATGGAAGCTGGAATGCCCACGAGTGGGCGGTAGGGACCAGATTGACTACCACCGATTTATATCCTGCCTTTATTATTTTTACCAATAAGGATATGTGTATAAAGGAGCATAGAAAACTAGATGTCACAATATAGAGCAGTGGTTCCCAACCTTTTTTGTACCAGGGACCAGTTTCACGCAGAAACACTTTTTCAAGGACCGGCAAAATCAATTCTTCCCCAATAGTAAAGGGCTTCTTATCTTCAGCAATGCGGTCCGTGAAGTTAGGCGCGGAAGTTAGGCGAGGGCGGAAGTGGTTGTCTTTCAAAATAAGATACCCAGAAGCAAAAACAATATTTTTATATATATTTTAATCACGATTATTCATTCTTTGCGGCCCGGTACAAAATGATCCACGGACCGGTACCGGTTCGGGGCCCGGTGGTTGGGGACCCCTGTTATAGAGCACTCTGGAATGGTGAACTAATTGTTCATTAAAACTGCTTTATGGCACAGGTCATTTTCTGATGGATTTCAAGTATTGCTGTGCTCTGGCAACGTATGTTGTAGAAGAAGGGTTGGTATCTGAAAGCAACAGGGAGGTGTAAAATTGTGCTGTGTAGCCTGATATTTATGCAGTAAAGGGGAGATGAGGCTAGTACAGGTGCCTCTGTAATTTCGATACTGGAGAAGTACACAGCCTATTGTTTCTGTGAGTTGAGAATCACCGCATTGGCTCTCTGGGTGGGGGGATTTCCTGTATTGACCTTCAAGGATTGCTGAAGGGAGGGCTATGTGCTAGAGCAGTGGTTGCCAATCAGTGGGTCGGGGATCACTATTGGTCCATGAGAAAATGGTGGTGGTCCTCAGAGAAATGCCCCCCAAAGCACTCCCCCCAAAATAATCCAGGCTGCTCAGGAACACAAGGCTGTGCCGGCCACATGGCCCACCCACCCGCTGCCCCCCACCCTTCAGCCAAGCGCAAACCTTACCTTGAGTAGAGCCATGCGAGCTGGAACTGGAAGGTAAGACCAATGGTGGGGGAGGGAAATCTGCCCCAGGGTGGCTTGTTGACGTTCCTGGGAAAGTCGATCCCATATTCCAGAGCTGCAGTAGTCCCAGTCCCACAGCAGCTCCTCCAATCCATGGCAAGCTGGTGCACCCAGGTGGAGGAGCAGCTGCTCTGGGAAGACCAAAGGGCCAGTCCTGTGACTACTGCAGCTCTGGAATATGCGACTGACTTTCCCACCAATGTGAGCAAACCACCGTAAATATGAGTCAAAATTCATATGAGTGGTCTGTGGGATTAAAAATTATGAGTTTGGGTGTCCCTGAGGTCCAAAAGGTTGGCGATCCCTGTGCTAGAGTAAAGGCTCCCTAATAGTTAAATACCTCAAAATAGTTAGGTATGCCATAGGGAATGACAAGTGGCAATATGAGTAGGAGACTTGACTAGGTCTCTATCAGCTACACAGAGCTTAATGAGTGCTTTGGCCTGATCATCAGAGGTGGTATTCAGCAGGTTCTGACCAATTCTGGAGACACTAGTAGCAGAGTAGTTCAGAAAACTGGCAAATACCACCTCTGACTGGCCCCACCCCCATCTATTCTCTGCCTCCCAAGTCCCAGCTGGGTCTTTGGCTGGGTCTTCTTTTGTTGCCCTGCACAGGAGGACAGAGCTGGAAAGCAGGTTAGTGGGGTGGGGAGGAAATGGAGATTTTACAGTAGGCTTCCCCTGCCTTGCCCACAGAACCAGTAGTAAAAAAAAATCCCATCACTGCTGATCATATTCCATGCTGAGTAGAAGACCTGGAGAAAAGCTCCAGGAATTCAGGCACCAAAACCCAAGAAAGACACATTGTCATTCCCCCAAGCAGCTTTTTCTTTTAATTGTTCCTCACTTATAGAGAGAATCCTGGCAAACTGAAGCAAGCTCCAATCCTCAGAAAGCAGGACTGTCAAACTCCTGGCCTGTGGGCTGGATGCATCACATGCTGGCCATACAAACACCCAATTTAGCAAAAGGGGGGAAAAGTTGCCGCCATGTCTAAGTGAGTTTGACACATGTCATAAAGCATGTACACTGGGAACTATTAGGGAGGAGTCATCTTCACCCTCTTTCTCTCACACCCTTAGTGTGAGAGTTCACACCTATCTGAACAGAGCTTTCTCCTTAGACTGCATTATTTAACTCAAGGATCAAGGGTTATTGTTTCTAGATAGTTTTTTTTTAATGTTTGCATGTTCCCCGGGAGTGGATGACTTTCTGTATCACTTAAATAAATCAATAAATCGATTTCTTCCCATTGCAGCAGTGCCCAAGAAGCTGCCATGTGCTTATCATCCTCTCTGATGCTCGTGATTTTCCTTGGCTTCCTGCCGCATCATGGATTGGGAGGGCAACCAGTAACTACAACCGATCCAAGAAACCATGTTGAAAATTCCATCTCGGATTCCAGCCTCGCTTCTCTCCGCACTTTGCTCACTTCCATCTCTTCTAATTCCACCCAGTTGCCTGAAAAGGTTTCTTGCAGCGACTTAATGCCAGATGCCTTTGAACATTTTGACAGCGTGCCCCGACCAGCCCAGATTATGATTCAAGCTATCCTGGTGCTTGCCTTGCAAAATGCAGGCTGCAGCCACCATGCTGAAATGCTTGGGCTAGGGCTATACCAGCAACTGGGGCAGAAAGATGCTCGTGGTCTCTTGTTGACAATGATAAAGATCCTGGACACAGCTAAACCTACAGCTAAACCTACAAGCTTTGCTGCCCTACAGTTCAATTTGGACCAGTTAGCCCAGAAACAAGCCTCACATTGCCAAGGCCTGATGCAGGTCGATAGAGCTCTCCTGCATGGCGAGGTGTACCGTGAATATAAGTGGTTTCCAACAGCTGCTGCAGCCTGTCACCATTTGGGGAATGTTTGTGGAGGAGTTATCACCAATGGCAGCAGTTCCTTCCAAGTGGTGCTTAGAAATGGCAGCTACTTCTGGCCAGAGCAAGGTTCTCATTCCTGGCTTCATCACTGCCCAATGCAGGCACGCATGAGACGTTCATCACCAGAACATTGTGTAAATGCGACGGAGCAAATGGTAAACAAGATTTTGGGGTTCATACCTGGTGTCAGCACTCTATATAACTTTGGAAGCAGCATATACTACTATACTCAAGACTGCATTGACTTGGCCAAGAAGCGTGCTCAAGATGGGGCCATAGATCTAGGTTTTGATGCCTTGGTTGCTCTCACTGGGGGAGCTGCAACTCCCCTTAGGATGGGGTTTGCTATGGCAATGAAACCACTGTTCAAAACAGGTGTAGAGGCTCTAACTGTCCATTTTCAAAAGGAAGAGCAACCAGCGTGTCCAATCCCCATGAACGTCTCTGCCTCAAACAGCATGTTAATCTAGGCATCCTCAAACTTGGCACTGCTACAATCACCTCAAATAATAGATAAGTATGTACAACCCATCCAATAAAATTTCCAATTTGATTCTGTTGCGGTTAAGTCTGAGCAAGAAATAAATGTATCACTTAAATGATTAAATTTTAATCTATATAATGGTTACCATGATTCTTGAATTTGATAAGTTCAGGCAATTAACTGAGGACCAGAACAGGGTTCAAAGATTGATATCTGACAGCTCTAAAGCTTTACCAGTTTTTTTAAAAGAAAACCCTGATACTTTTCATTTACATTTTTTCCCCAGCCCTCAACCCCCCCCCCTTCAAAAGTGGAAATGTCACAACTCAAATTTTGAGAACTCTTGATTGAAGCTATTAAAAATTATATCAGTATTTTAAAAATACGTGCTGGTGTTTAAGTGACAGAAAATGGCGGATGCTTGGCTTTTTTCTTTTTTCACATCAGTGGCTTTTAGATGCCCAGTTTCATAGGATGATGTTTTTCACAAAACATTGTGTCAGAGACAGCTGGGCATAGAGGGTTTACTTTTTGTAGTTGGATGGTCCAGAGAATCCTCGGATGTAATGAACACCCAAGCAGAATTTTGTAGAATTGAATATTCTTTGTCCTACTCCTTTTGTCATCTCTGGTCTGCTGGTTCCTTCTTGTATCCATGTCTTCTTCTTCTTCTTCTTGTTTGTTGAAAAGTCATGTCTGACCCCATGGACAACGTTCGTAGTGACCCCATGGACAACGTTCCTCCAGGTCTTCCATGTCTTNGAATCCTCAGAGGGATGTAATGAACACCCAAGCAGAATTTTGTAGAACTGAATATTCTTTGTCCTACTCCTTTTGTCATCTCTGGTCTGCTGGTTCCTTCTTGTATCCATGTCTTCTTTACTGATTTGCTTTTTCTCCCCTCATTTTATCTATCAATTGTATTTACAATAATCATAAATGAAGGTTTATTTATTATGTAATGTAACATTACACAGTAAAGGTGCTTCGAACTGACAGGTATGATTTACAATACATTAGCTTCTCTGGTCTTTGTCCAAAACTGTTTGCACCCTGTGATAATTCTGTGAATTGTCAGAATTCTGTTGTCCTGTGCTAGTTCTAATTATGGCTGGAAAGGACAGCACTATTACTCCTATTTTCACCATTTCAAAGAAATGTCATCAAAGGCCATTCATGACAGAACAGTGGAGAATGGGAATGTTTTCTGAAAAAATATTTACATATTTAAAATAGTGTCAGCAAACTTGGGGGAGGGGGATTGCAAGGTTTCCAAAACCAAACAACAGCTGTAAATCTCATGAAATGCTGGCTGTTGAGGGAAGAAATAATTGGAGGTGGAATGGATTAGACAAACTTAATTTCTGTACTACAATCCTTTATTCAGAATATTGTATTATAGGTCTCTCATTTTTGAAAAAATGGAGGAGGGGGAAGAAGAATGTGTTCATAGGTTCATTATAATATTCCGTCGTCCTCACTGTTATGTGAAGACTGACAATTCATCAAGAATCTCACCAGGAATCCTCTCAAAAGGAATACTGCCTTGCTTTTTTCCAGAGAGGGAGGCTATGAACTTAATTGTTCAATTCCATTGGTAAGGATGGTCTTCTCATTATTTTTTTCTTCTGAGTGACATACTACCACCGCTCCTTTTAGGGCTCCATTTCTCCTCATACTTGTTTTTTCCTTGCTGTGTTCAGTTTGTAGACAAGACTTCTGCCTTTTCCAGTAATTCCTCATTTTCGTGGATGAATCCAGGGATGGGATTCAACATTTTTTACAACCGGTTCTGTGGGCATGACTTAGGTGGTGGGTGTGGTTGAGGTGGTCATGTGACTGGGTGGACATGGCTTGGTGATCATGTTATTGGCTGCCTGTGGCCAACTCAATATCACTCACATCGAGGTATGCATCTCCTCGCCTGGCCTCTCATGATTGTGGGGATGCTGCAACAGTCGTAAGTGTGAAAAATGGTCATAAGTCACTTTTTTCAGTGCCATTGTAACTTTGAATGGTCACTCCAAACAAGCAAAGTACCAGCAAAGGAGGGGGAAAAAACCTCCAGAGAAGTTCCAGAGACAGGAAGTCTAGTCCTGCCAAGAATGTAATAAGGGTTAACGGAGAGGCAGTTTCTATTAGCAACACCAGAATGTTTCCTTCCTGCCTTCCTTACATGATTAGGCCAGTAATTTCTTCTAACAACCGGTTCTCTGAATTACTTAGAATGTTAACCAGTTCTGGCGAATAGGTGGAAACTGGTAGAATCCCACCCCTGGATTAATCTCAGGGTGGCAAGACATGCCCTAGTTAGACCCTACACTTTCTCCTCCAAAAATATGACCAGTTTGCACTGGTGCAGTTATAGCTACAGTCCTCCTTGGGTAGGAATACAAACATAGCACACACCTTGTAAGTCACCACGGTGCTAACTTTTTTTTCTTCATGCCTTTATTGCTCTTAAGGGTTGTGTGGATCCAGATTAGATATTCCCTCTTAGTTTTCCTGGTTTAGATTCTCACCTGTAAGAAGATTCCCACAAATTAAATTTCATTTATTGCAATATTTTAAGGCTGTCTTAAAATGTCTTCCAAAATGTCTCTTCAAAATAAAACACCACACTACTAAAACTTAACAAAAATATTGTCAGAGCATTTGGCAGCGTGACTACCTTTGTGAAACACTCAGGAGCGATACACAGCACAGAGAGACTTAATAACAGTGGTTTAATATACAACAGGTATATATAGACAATAAACACATGGTAGGCAAAATACATTTACAAGCAAGCTTTTCTTCTTAACAGAGATAACTTCTGCACTGAATACTGGTCACGAGGAAAGAGAACCATGCCCTCTAATGGCTGCCTTTTATATACACACCTCTTAAAAGGAACTTTAAAGGGAAATACTCATACTCTGCTGAATCACTCTTGTTATATCAGTCAGACTTATATCAGATTCACAATATCTAACAGCTACTCACCACTGTTCAGTTCTTAAATTCTAATACCTTAACAAATACTAATTTAGCACAGTGGTTAAGGTGCTGGCCTAGAAACCAGGAGACTTTGAGTTTTAATCCTGCTTTAGGCATGAAAGCTAGCTGGGTGATCTTGGGCCAGTCACACTCTCACCTTCCTTGCAGGGGCGTTGTTGTAAGGAAAATAGGAGGAACAGGCATCTTTGCATCTTGCCTTTACTATTTTTATAAATAACTCACAGTAGTGAATATATCCAATACTCGTTCCTCCTCCTGTTTTGCCCCTAACAACAACCCTGTGAGGAAGGTTGGGCTGAAAGACAGTGATTGGTCCAAAGTCACCCAGCTGGCTTTCATGGCTAAGAAAGAAGAACTTGAACTCATGGTCTCCTGGCTTCTAGCCTGGCACCTAAGTTTCTATATATATTATATATATAGCTACTTATAAAACAATAAAGGCAGGATAAAAAAAATCTAATAAATCTAGTGGCTGAAGAAATGGGAAATGAATACCTCTATAACAATGGGAATCCTGCACTGCCATTAAAACACTCGCATGAGGGGAGAGAGCTGAAATACGCATTTAATTCACTTCAAGACAGGAATGCTGGAAGAAATGTCCATCTGGGTTCAGTTCCAAGCGGAAAGAAAGACACTGGAAACATGGAGGTTGCTCAGAAGGATGGTTTTCATGGTGGACAGGACCACATGGTTTGAGGTCTTGGAGCACATGGGTGAGAGAGGTCAAGAGATTTATAACCTCTATGGGGCTTTGAACTTGCTTCCTGTTCCTGTGACAAGAAATGCATCCTGATTCCCATGGAGCCATGCAGGGGTAACTTTCAGCCCTGCCAACTTTCACGGTTCTGCCATGAGTCTCACGATTTTTTGGCATGTCTCACGGTCTCACGACAAGGCTCCTCAATCTCAGGCCAAATTTAAAACGCTTTTTTTTCCCCCCCAAATTTGGGGGTCGGCTTCTATGCGCCTAAATCTGATTCTCACACAAACGACATGACGCCACTTCTCAGATCACGCAATATCGATATTACCACACAGTCATATATACATACAGCACATTTCTCTTTACTCTGGGCGCCTCCGTTTTGCTTTTACTACCACCGGATATAACACGCTCTGATTGGTCAGTTATTCACGTGACCGTGAATCTCACTATTTTTTATAGAATCTCCAGATTTTTTTTTCATGGGTCTCCAGATTTTCCTTGATCAGGGGTTGGCAGGTCTGAACTTTGTAGGGTGTCTTGAGTCCCACAGGCTTGGTTGAATCTTGCTGGGGGGTGTAATGTCCCCAGGTGATTTTGCAATGCAGTGAGCCCTGCTGTGAGATGGGCAGAGGGCTAATCCTATCGTGTCCTGAGGGCCATGTCTTAATCCCCACCCCCTAGAGCTGAAGGAGGGAGCTGCTTTGACTTTAAAAACATGTTTCTCGTTTTCTCACCCAGGGAAATATAATATTCTGCCTTTTTAATATTTTCTCGAATATTTCATTTTCATTCTTCTAAGAGAGGGGCGGGTGCCAACCTTCTACAGGAATTTCCCTGCAAACTCCAATTAAAACACATTTCTAACCCAGCACAGCCCGAGCATCAACCGCGCAGGCGCAAACCGGACACACACAAAGACACACACACACCTTATTTACATCGTCCCTTCAGGGTCCCCGCCTCCATTGCTGACGTCATTCCTGAGAAATCGAAAACGCCAGGCGCCCGAAGTCGGCTCTTCTTCAGACAGCACCTACTCCCTCCGCGAGGAGACGCGAAGCTCAGACTTCCGTCCAATCACGGAAAGGGTGGGCGGGGCTGCCCTCCGTCTCGCCTGCGCAGAAGGGACCAGCTTTCCCCCCCCCCCCCNGCAGGTAGCGGCTTCGCTGCGGAGGGGAGGGGACGGAGGGGAGGGGAGGGGATCGATGGCCACTCGGAAGCGTTTTCAACCCGGGCAGTGAAAGCGTGGTCCGTTTGGAGGGAAGCAGCAAACAATAAAATAAGGGAAGGAAGGGGAAAAAAAACAAAAAAGAAGGGGTCGAAAATCCGGCTTGCAAAAAAAACAACAGCCCCAAGTTGTCCCTTCCCTCGTGCACCTTCCGTTGGGGGGGGGGAAGTACAAGAGTGTGGAAATTAATCTTAGCTACTAAGCCCTTTGCAAAATTCTCCCGAAAAGCGGTAAATGGAGGGTATTCACTTGCCCTGCCGTTCCTTGCGAAGTCGCTCGGGGCTGGGCTGGGCTGGGCTGGGCTGGCTTCTCCCTGGGTCGACCGCCCATCTCCCCGGCTGCCTGATTTGATCGAGCGGATCGGTTCCGCTTCGGCGTGGCTTTTGTTACTTTTCCCGTTTCTTTCCCCGCTTCCCGCACCCGCCAGTCCCCGGGCGCCTTGGAGGCTCCTGCTTTGGCCGAATAGCAAGCGGGACGCGCAGTCCAGCAGAAATGGGGAGGGTGGGGGGAAACCAGGGGTTGTGAAGAGGGTCCCCCCTCCCCTTCTCTCTTCGAGTCCGGTCAGAAAAGGGGGGCTGGCCCTGATGCTGGGAAAAGGTGAGGGACAGCTGCTCTAACCTAAAAGGTGGTAGGAGGCCGCACAGAGCCTCTGTGGATGTGGGAGGGGAGGGCATGACTATAAAACTTCGCTTTGATGCCAAGGGCTGGCTGGTGGGAGCCAGGCGAGAGTTTGGGTTGTGAAACTAACAAAAAAGATGAAGATTCGTTTGATGGATATTCCTGCTTGGGCATACATAATAGGTTGATCAAAGAATGGTTCAAGCTAGCTCCCTTTTTGGTGGAGGGGGTGGTGGTGGTGGCAAAATTAAGTTTCATTTTCAAGAAGTTGGGCAGAGCCAGCAAGCTGCATCAGATTGTGGTGAGCCAATTAATCCAGTCTTAAAAGACTTTTTCCTGCCTTTTTGGACTTAATTTTTCAAAAAGAAAACACTGAGCTGCAATTCCATTCATCCCTCCTCCCATTCTCTGCTTGTTCTCTGTCAGAGGTCAACTGATTTAATTTTTGTGTGTGGTCTGTCTTTGAGTCAGTTCTGGTTTCTTATTGATTAGTCTCACAGCCGTATCAAAAGCAATAAAATAAAGGTAAAAATCGGAAATCTGTTTGCAAGATAAAATAGATAAAAGGAAATACAATAACAAAAGTACATATGTGCTAAATAAAAACAAATATGTTGAGATAAATGCATTGGCTAGGCACCCAAATCTCTTCAGTATAACAGATTTTTAGCCGAACTGTCTTGTCTATACATTTAGCAGTTCTGCTACCAATGTTCACAATAGAGTCCAGAAGGAAAGAGGAAAATTTGTGATTCAGGTTGTCCAAATCAGACTCCTGACAACTTTCTGGACTTCAGTCAGTTGTTCTTGGAAAGATTTAGGAAGCCGTCTGCAATTGGCTTCTTCTAGAAGTAAAAGATAGAGACAGCCCAAGGACTCACCCATTTGATTTTGGGCCTAATGTGGGACTAGAACTCACGATCTCCTGGTTTCTAGCCTTACATTATACCACACTAGCTCTCCTCATTTGTTTTGATTTATATCTTTCATTTGCTATAGAAGATTAAGGTAACCCCACCTTCTTATATGCCCCACAACAACAATTCTATGTTGGGAATGGCAGAGGTATCGGACAGTGAGGATGAAAGGGAACCAGTCAGGGAGGGAGTCTGGCGAGGACTTGGACAAGGGTCCTGCATCTGATGCAGGGATGGGACCAGGACCATCTGAGAGTGGGGTGCTGCCTTTAGAGCCCGGCAGTAGCGAAGCAGAGGACCCTGGGAAGCCTATTCCCAGTGCGCATATGCGCAGGGCTGTTAGAAGGAGAGAGCAGCTGAAGCAGCAGGGGCGACTCTGGAGTAAGGCTGGAAGGTGATTGCCCCTCCCATAAGGGATAAAAGCCCAGCCCTGGGTGATGTGCCCTTTGCAGGAAGCAAAGAAGCTCATTAGATTATAATTCCTCATCGAAGCCCTGCAAACTCTGGTTTGTCTTTGCTGGAATTTCTGTCAGTTTATCTCCTAATTAAGTGGATTTTTGTTTCTTGGCAGCCTTTTACAATCCTGAAAGGTGTGCGCTTATCTCAGACAATTGTGTTTGATGAGTTTGGGCTGGGAATGCGAATAACTCCCAGTGTTGCATTAAAAAAGGTTTGCTTTTACACACAGAGTGTGTTTCCTTAATTTGAATGAAGCCTGGGTCAGAACATTCTGTAAAGTTGGCTGGGTTGAGGGAGAGTGACTGGACCAAATCACTCAGTGTGATAGAATGTGCACCTGCAGCAACAGGGGGGGAGATTTTGCCAACTTGGAAGAAACGCAGATCAAGAGATGTGCAATCTTGAATTGGATGAGGGAGAGGAGGGAAGAACAAACAGAATTTTGGGGATATACAGGTAGTCCTTGACTTAAAACAGTTCATTTAATAACTGTTCAAAGTTACAATGGCACTGAAAAAAGTGACTTATGACTTTTTTTCACACTTACAACCATTGTAGCATCTGCATATGTGGTTGCAGTATCCCAAGGCCACATGATCACTTTTTGAGACCTTCTGACAAGCAAAGTCAATGGGGAAGCCAGATTCACTTAACAATCAGGTTAAGCCCATGTCACACCGCCCAACGGATGCAAAAAGGACACAGCGGACGAGCAAAATCTTCCATCCGTTATCCGCTCTCAAAAGGGGCAAAAATTTGCATAACCGGAGCGGATAACACGGACACGGGGAGGACGCAGGGAGGA
>BHFT01020720.1:0-34153 GCA_004320025.1 Laticauda laticaudata | reverse complement strand
TATGGGCAGGGATACCTGTGGGATGGTAATAGCTGGTGGGTCAGGGCAGGGATACCTGTAGAATGGGGCAGGGATACCCTGTGGGATGGTAGTGTGAATGCAGGACTGTGATGGGGATCACTTGGTGGGTATAGCTGATGGATAGACCGCAAGTGGGGGTGGCAGGGATAACTATGGGATGGGTAATAGTGTGGGATAGATAAACCTCCAGCTGCAAGCATAGTGGGGACTATTATGGTCCACCCTCCCAGGTGCCACACACTATGGCCCTTTATGTATGCATAACAATGTAATCATTGATTCACACATTTCAACATAAACACAATACTCTTATTAAATGCACCTGTTTCATTGTAGGCCACTCACACAAACATGGCACAATCTCATCAGTGTGATGAGACAGCTCAGAAGAAAGCATCCATTAAGCATCTCTACCATCCAGTCTTGCACTCCACCTGCTCCAGCTGGGGACTATGCACCAAGTGTTTCAGGGAGATTGCGCTGTTCTTCGCCTTCACGTGAAGGCCTGTTGGGGCCTTGCACATCCAACCAGTATCTATAGGTTTCGCCCTTGCCCTCCATTTTCCCAGGCTCCCAGCCCCATTGCTTGTTGGAGGTCCACGAGCCTGTTCTGCAAGACTGGGACAGGTACGGAGTGCGCATGAGATTGTGGCAGGATGCAGCAAGCTTCCACGATCCTCCTCAACGTCTCTGGGCGAGCTGCATGGTGGCTAGCGAAGTACTTGGAACCGTTGGCCAGGATGCCAAAGGCGTTCTCCACACCACCCGCCTTGCCCTAGGACAGCCTGTAGTTGGAAGATCCTCTCTTCGACGGCGTGGAGGAGTCTGGAAGTGTAGGGCTTATGAGGTAGGTGTTGAGGGAGAAGGCGTCATCCCTTCACGATGAAGTAGCGGCACATTCTTGCGTGTCGTTGGGCAGGCGGTCTGGATCTGGAAAGGCCCATGATGAGGTTGCGTTCCAGCCCTCCTTGTGGGCACTGGTTGTTGTATACTGGGCATCTGAAGCTGACCGCCGTTGCCTGCATCGACGCCGGACGGACATCAACCGGAGGACGTGTACATGAACTTGTCATCAGCAACGACCATGGTGAAGAGGATGGATGCCTGAAGAAGCCCTTGTAGTTGAAATAAGTGGACCCGACTTTGGCTGGAGGCTTCTCTGTGACCACTTTCTCTGACCACAATGCTGATGGCGTTGTGTGGCACCGCTCCACGGCATACTGGCATCTCCTGTACGTGGTCCCGGAGGGCCAGGTGCACAGAGTCAGTGGCCACCTTGGAGCCAGGGTCGCAGGCAGGGGCGGAAGTTGTGTTTGCCTTGGTTCAACCGTGGTCTCAGCCGGCTCACACAACTTCGTCAAACTTGGCTGGAGGCATCCCATGAAGTTCTGGAATTGCACGAGGCGTCTTCGTTCCTAGCTCCACTCATCAGCTTGTTCGTACAGTCCGTACTCTGCTCTTCTCAATCCATCTTCAGACCAGACACTTCTTGGATGCCTCCTTTTTTCACGTAGAAGCATGTGAAAGAGCCTGTAGAAGGTTCGCCACTGCGTTGTAGACGATGGGTGGCTACCAAAAGGAGTGTGTGGACGATCCATAGTGGACGATGACTGGATGTGTGAAGAGCAAGACCATAGATGAAAGCTGAAGCGGTCTGTCACCGCAGAGAGCTGCTGGACTGAAAAGTGAGATCAAGTGATTTCTCCCCTTTTTCAGTAAGGAAATATGAGGTTTCCGCTAAGGTGTCCCTTTTGCAATCCTTCTAGACATTCCTGCAGACATCCTAAATATCTGACGATACGTCCCCATATATGAACGTTTTTCCGTTTCTAAATGCCTTGTTGTAGCTGTCTGAACTCCTTAGCCATGCTCTAAAACCGGTGGCTGGCGTTTTATCCTTTTACTCCATTTCTTTTCTCGCTGTGTGCCCGAATTCCCTATCCGTTTTTCCGCTCCTCCCTTGGTTGTTTCCCATTTTCCATGGCAAGGGGATGCGAGTGCACGGTATGCGCAGGCGGAATGCCTTTGCAGATATAGCGATGCGTAACGGTATGATGACCGGCCGGTATAACAGACTGTTCCCTTAATGCATAGTGGATGTAGAAAGGACGCGTTGGAATACATTTTCCGCTGCAAAAAAGTTTTTGCAGCTCGAAAAACATTTGAGCGAAGGGGGGGGGGGGGAGGGGGGGGGGGGGGGGGTGGGGGGGGGGGGGGGGGAACCAAGCGATATGAAGGGTCAAAGAGTCTCGGATGGATAGACGAGATGAAAAACGGACGCAGTGAGTACAGATACGGAGTGCATCGCGGCTTAATCAACGGATGGCAAGTGTTTCTCGTCCATTTGACATCCTCCTTTCCATCATTGGTTCTCTGTACAGCGGCTTTAAGCTTTATAGGAGTGGTAATTAGTACTTCCCTTTATCTTGATTGCATCCCTTGTTAATCACAATTTAGGCTTGCATTAGCTTATTTTGGCTGCTGCTGCACACGGCTGCTCACATTTAGCTGGTTGTCCGCTAAGAGTCCAAGATCCCTCTCACAGTTACTGCTATTGAGCCTGGTTCAACCCAGTCTATATGTGTACTTTTGGTTTTTTCTCTGTATGCCCAGTGTAAGGACTTCTTTTCTCTAGCATTGAATATTCATTTGTTGTTAGATGTGGCCCCAGTGTTTCTGAGTCTGTCAAGATCCATTTGGATCTTGAGCCTATCTTCTTGGGTGTCAGCTATTCCTGCCAGTTTAGTGCATTTGCTAAATTTAGGTAATTCCCTTCTATTCCGTCATCTAAGCACGGAAACCGTTGGTGCCACCCACACTGCTTATTTCCCTCCATGTAGACTTTGCACCATAAGGACTCAATCAGTTGAGTCGGTTTGCCGAGCCAATTCTGCAAATCCATGCTCGTGTGGTGCATCTATTATCCATTTTTTTCTGCTTCTAAGAAGAGTTGTCATCATCTATTTTTGAATGCCTTGCTGAAATCAAATATATTATGTCACAGTATTTTTGTGCGTTCTACTAATTTAGTCCTGTGGCTGAAGAATGAAGAAATAAATGGTTGGCATGATCTGTTTTTAATCAAAACGCCAATGCTGACTGCTCATTATACTTTACTTGTTTCTAATGTGGCACATTTTTTTTTTAATTTTCTTTTCAGGTATCTTCCCAGGTATTGACGTTAGGACTGATCGGTCTATAATTTCGCTAGTCTGTTTTTTCCTTTTTGAAGATGGAACCACATCAGCTCTTTTCAGTCCTCTGGTAGTGCGCCTGGTGCTTCTGGTTTTTTGAAGATATGATCAGTGGTTCTGAGATGACTCTGCCAGCTCCTTTAAAACCACTTGGGACTGTAATCCATAGGCGCCCGTTAGATTTGTTTTCATCAAGATCAGACAGGGGTTCTCTTAACTATTTTTTTGCTTATTTTAACTTTTAGTCTTCTGTTACGTCTTTTTCAGTTATGTTTTTTTGGTGGGCTTGAGCCTATAGTCTTTTTTTGCGTGAAGACAGATGCAAAGAAATTAAGCAGGTTCTGCTTTCTCTCTGTTGCCTGTTACTTCCTTGCCATCTTCTCTCTTTAGTGGACCGACTGTTTCCTTGATTTTTTTCTCATTATTTATGTGTTGGAAGAAACTTTTTTTATTATCTTGGACTTTTTTTGCAAGTCTTTGTTCGTTCTGAACTCTGAACTATAGGGCAGCTGGGTAAAATGCTGAAATCCAACTTGGGTTCATTCCATGTTGTAACAAAATGTCCCGCTTGTGCCCCAATCTCTCATTGAGTGTTCTGAGTGTTGCAGTATAGTGCTTTGATTTGATAGTGATGCCAGGTGCAAGGAAATGTGGATATCACCATCAGAGCCTACCCAAAATTTTTCCTACCACAGAGTGTTAATATTCATTGATTGCTGGTCTAGGCCTATACCTGCATCCAAGTCAACTTTATTATGAGCATTTTGCTTTTTTTAAAATAAGTTGTTCTGTGACTTAATTACCATATTCCTTCACTCTGCCTTTGTTGAGGAGCACATCCTCCAACAATGATACTTGCTACATTACAGTCTCCAAAAAAACCAGCCTGAATGAGTCTCAAACACATTTTAAAATTGGAAGAATTAGGAGATGGAAAGTTAGTTATCTGAAAGCAGAGAGGGCTGAAGCATTCATACTGGACATTCACTCTATTTTTGTTGCAATTTAAAACAAGTCGATCAAAGAAATGTTTTTTAAAAAAGGAAATATTTTGTTCTTTCAGTCCCATTGAACAGAGTAATGTCTTGTACTACAAAGACAATAACAATGTGTTCATTTGATTTTTGTAGAGTTATTCTAAACTAGGGTTGTCAAACAGGTCATCACATGACATATCACAACTTTTTCTCCTCTTCACTAAACTGGGAATAGCGTGGCCAGCATGTGATTCAGCCGGCCTGCAGGCCATGAGTTTTACACCCCTGTTCTAAACTGACCAGATACGAAGGAATAAAAACAATGGAAAGATATACACAAATAATTATTGAACAAAAAAAATTCGAGAATAGTCCCATTCACAACTACCAGGGCCCAAAGTCTCACAGAAAGTAATATAACCTTGGTTTTCTTATAGAATGTTAACAAAGCAGGAATGCATCTACCTCTGGCGAGACTTCCATAAAGGGAGGACTGCCATAGACAAGACCTGTCTTTTGTCTCATACCTCAAGGAAGGGAGCTTTCAACAGGCTCTCTTTATATTATTGGACCGGATGGGTGGATTTAATCCTGGTGAAGTGTTGCCTGATCTATTGTGGTGACATGCCATATAAGGTTTCACAGTAAGTACCAGCACTTGGAATTAAATCTGGAAATGTCAGCCCCAATACATTTATTAACAATAGCTATAATAACAGATTCTTACAGATCTGATTGTGTTGAACCTCCCCTCCTCTCTTATAATTTGATGAATTAGGGAGGTGTCTTTCTGAACCATTTCAAAAGATTATCTGGACATACTGGGTTTCAAAAAAGTCCTTTTTGGCCAGGCAACATCACCTGCTTATCTCCATCAAGGTCATCTTTCTTACTGTCTACATAAAGTCTACTACAAAAGTAGTGGCTTCAACATTGGTATTCAAAATTGGCTGAGTTCTACTGCCAACAATCAACATTGTCTACTAACTATAGCTTCCAGGTTACTTCCAAAGACCGCCCCCTGTATGGAGGACATTGCAGGTATGATCAACACATCCTCCTCCAGTAGGCTCATAACTGGCTGAAGTTGGTGAAGACCCCACTGGTCGTGGTTTCTAATTGCTTCTTCAAGAGGAACTGAAACTCCAAAATGATATATACACACACATACACACACACATATACATGCAAGCCATGGACCAGGGACAATATATATCAAATTGTTTACACTGATTTGGGGGTAATGAAATGTCTGCAAGAAAACCACCAATCTCAGAGAGCGTCAAGGACCCCTCATTTCAATCTTGAGCTACAAATATTCTCCTTTATTGATATATCAAAACCAGTTTGATATTGGGAGATGGGAAGTTGTGGGTGCTCCATCACTGGAGGCTTTTAAGAAGAGGCTGGACAGACATATGTCTGAAATGGTATAGGCTCTCCTGCTTGAGAAGGAAGTTGGACTAGAGTTGAACTTTCAACTCTGAGGATGTTGTATGTTCTATGAATATGTGCTTCAGAAAGTTGGTTTAATGGAAATACAATCAATCAAATGCATTTCTCTCCCATCTGCCTTTTTTGTTTTGCCTGGGTAACCAAGGTGGTGCATATACTATAATCTGTTGATAATAAGTAGCTTGGTGGGGGGAGATAATGGTGTGTGTGTGTTATTGTTAGTAAAAACAAGGAAGAACGGGTGCATTTGTACATTTCAGACACATGAGGATTCCTTTTTTTGCTTGTCCCTAGTCCTAAAGCATTTTAACAGAAAAATTCCAAGCAGGTGGTTGCTTATGGCCTCTCCATATTAACTAGTTCCTCTCAAGGATATGCTGCTGACACACACAAAAAAAGGAGCTTCCCCAGCCATGAGTGCTGGCAAACTATTGTAAGTCAGTGTTTCATTAGTGTTTTGTGCTGCATTCATATACTGAATGTCAATAGATTGTGCTGCCTTGGCCTCTCCTAGGTGTTATACATTGTGCGTGAGAAATGTCCCGGAATCTCAGAATACCAAGCAACAGATTTTTCTTTTCTTAGTGATGGGGGTGGAGGGTGAGTTTCCACCAGGGAGACTCATCTGGCTATGGTACTTTCTGACCGAATGAGAGAAAAGTGCCCTAGAAGCTATTCATTAGGAATTCACTGGAAGCTCTCAAACAAGCCTGGCAGAAACTGAAATTGAAGTGGTCTCTGACCTAATTTTCTTCTGCATGAAACATCTGCATCAAGGCACTCTTTGATGTATTCCACTTGGCTCTGTGTATAGCCTCGCGTCACATGACTTCAGCTTTAAAAGACATTTCCAGCCTGTAGAAGGTAATGTGATGTTACTGTTACCCAAACTAATCATTCAGTGTGTTCCTGAAATAGAAACAATAGAGGTTCAGCCACGGCATGTATCTGCTCTGCTGCTGCTGCTGTTGCTGCTGCTTGCAAGCTTCAGCTCACCGTTTCAAACCCAGAACTCGGTTATTCCTCTCATATAATTCATCAATGCAAAATAAATAAATAAATAAATAAATCAGGGGGGATGGGATGGCAGTCGTGCTGAGATAAATACACCAGAAAGAAACAACCCTTTTGCACAAGAATATCTCAGTACATTTCTTCTTCCGTCTCCAAATCTATATTGCTATCAAAACTGGGTCGAATATGTTAAATAAGTATAAACAGGAGTATGTCAGAAGAGATGCATCCAGACTTCAAAGGGAGGTGTGTCTGGATTGGGTTTTGTTGGATACTCTATATTGATTGTCAATTCCCCCTAGCCCCCAAATAATGATGAAGAGATGCTTCTCTGACTGTATTCAAAGCAGGATTTCTGAATGCTACACACAGTCATTTAAAATTGAGCATCTGCCTCAAGCTTTGTTGGGGATGAATTAAAGCCAGGTTGTGTGTGTGTGTGTGTGTGTGTGTTTTCATTCTGCTTCCTGAAATGATTCCGTGTTGCCCACAGAAATGTTTAAGTATTGGTATGATTAGAAGCTTCCCATCCCTGAATGAATCTGCTCATTGTTTTCATACTGTATCTTCTCTAGTAGAACAACTTCTTCTTCTTCTTCTTCTTCTTCTTCTTCTTCTTCTTCTTCTTCTTCTTCTTCTTCTTCTTCTTCTTCTTCTTCTTCGTCTTATCCTCTTCTTTTTTTTCTTCTTCTTCTTCTTTTCTTCTTCTTCTTCTTCTTCATTCTTCTTTCTTTTCTTCTATTATTTCTATTGATTATTTTATTATTATTATTATTATTATTATATTATATTATTTTCTTATGCCACCAGACTTGAAACTCTAGATCTAGAAAACTAGAACTACGCCGTCTCCGCTACCGAATCTAAGTATAGCATGTAAAATCATACATTGTCAATGTCCTGCCTGCAAGATGAATACTTCTGCTTCAATCATAACAATACAAGAGCATACATAGATATACAAACTCAAGGTGAACTGCACCGAACCTGACTGCAGGAAATACGACTTCGGCAACAAGAGTAGTGAGCATTGGAATATGTCTACCTGACTCTGTGTTTTCTTCCCCAAACCCCAAAACTTTAAACCCTTAAGACTGTCTACTATTGACCTCACCCCTTTCCTAAGAGGCCTGTAGGGGGCGTGCATAAGCAACACAATGCCTACAGTTTCCTGTACTATTGTTTTCTTATTGTTTTTATAAGTATCTATCTCATGTATTCAAAACTATATTTATTCTTATACCTGCATCTTGTAAGCGATTGGACAAATCAAATAAATACTAAATAAAAACTTTGGTGACAAACTGATCTTGAAGTGTGTCACTGCTCGGGGACAGAACAATAATAAATCCAAGGCTGACTCGCTTCTTATATGATTGAAGTATAATCGAGAACTTAACATACAAAAATAAATAGCCCTGTAACACTTTTGTAAGTGAAGTGTTCCTTAAGAGTGGCTGAACGTTTGAATGCTGTACTATCTGATCAGGGATGTCATCAGGATTGTTAAGAAAGACAAGATGGCAGCAACGACAAGTGATTGGAAGAGCTGTAAAGAAAGGTGGGGCTTTGATTGCAAGGTTGTGGCCACCAATCTAACTTTTTTTACTCTTCTGGGGACACTCCTGTCATGACATTCAGTATTTGCCCATAGAAACCCAGCCCAAGCTATGAACTCCCATCCTTTGCAAAATACTCTGGCATTTTCATTAATTCTCTATAACCCTGAGAAATTCAGTCCTTCATTAAGATTGGGCTCATGCAAATCTCAATTATGACTTCATCTCAGAGATTGCTAATTTCCTGAATTTTCAAAATTAAATTAAATTCTATTCTATTCCATTCCATAACTCTCACTTTCTGAAAACCCTATGAATTTCATTTTTATGGGAAGAATTAGGGCTTGTGATCACAATTTTACCAAGCTACAGTTCTTAGGTTTGCATGACAGTTAACTTGTGATAAAATCAATATGGGTTTATAATGTGACATCGCCTAAGGCAGCCATACTAAAGACACTTACTTGATTAGTATTGAACGGCAAGCTTCTTTAAGAAAAATCCCAGCCAGAAGATCATGGAGAAAAATAAGTAAGAAATATTAAGTATTATTTTTCCATTGCCTCTGTAAACACCTCTAGTCACTTTTTGAGTAGAATAGAAACAAGCCCTATTTAGAATTGGTAAAATTATAAGCTTCAATCCTTTGATTTTTCATTATATGATTTAGCTAGTCCCACGATGTTTTGGTTAGACTATTCAACAGCAGCCCCTCTGAATTTTCTGCTAAATTCTCAAAATTGGAGTAGGAATTTCAATTAGAAGAACCTTGATCTACCAAGGCAACTGATATGTCCTTCCTATTTACTACTTGCTCTAGATTCTGGGGAATGAGGTATCTTGAACATCACCTTCTCTGAATCTTCACAATATCCAGAAAGAAGGAGAAGACAGATGAAGACACGGCTTCTTGCCTTTTGAACATTTGACTACTGGATTGGATTTGGAATACACGGTGGTGTTTATGATTGATTATGTGCCACCAAGTCAGTGTTGACTTTTAGCAACCCCATCAATAGATATTCTCCAGGAAGATCTATTCACAAACCAGTCCTTTGGGCTATATTTTATAGTTGATGTATTACCAGTGTTTAGGCAGGTCCATTTTAAAGGGGAAGCAATTGGGACAATTTTCCAGGGCCTCCCACCTGGAAGCGGTCCCCATATATAATATAATTCACTACCTGAAGTGAAATGATTGAGTGGATCTGTATTTTTTTTCCCTTTCATTCATGGCAGAAAAAATCATTCAGAAAAACATAGTGCCAAGAGTTACCTCAGTACTTCAGGTTTCTTATGACTTTGAGGGTTTTGATTTCTAATGGACAAGAAACAATTCAGAAATTGCGCTGTGTAGCAAAGGCAAGTACCCGTATGAGGAGGAGGAGAAAAGAGGCTGAAATGAACATTTTGTTCCTGTGCTTCTCAGAGAAATAAAAGATCTTGCATTTAGATACAGACAGCTATAATTTAAACTATTTGATAAGTGCCAAATGTATGACCACAAAAAAAAAAATCTGTAGCTGAATAGATATAGTGCTATAGAATAGTGCTGTTCTTCCTGTTTTAGATGGCTTTGACCACTTTTCTCTATTTTTGATTCCTCCTCCCTCCATTCTGAAACCTTTATTTCTGTTCTCTGCCTCCTGAATGAAGCTACCTCAGATACAACCTTCTCCCTCTTCTCTTCCATGACAATTTCTCTAATTTGGTTTACGCTATTTCATCATCCACCCAGATAGAATACACGAGAGTCCAAATGATGAGTGTACGACAGAAAGAAGCTGTCCTGGAGAGCAATTCCAACAACAGCAGGCTTGGGCTGTGCAATATTTTTCATCAGCTAAATGAAAGCTGAGAAAGATAACAAAAAAGAACATCTGCTTAATAGGAGAAAGGGGAGGAGGGAGAACCTTGGATAGGGTTCAAGAATTCAAGAATCAGAGCCCTAGATCACAGAGTTCTTGGCAGCTGAAGGTAATAAACCAACAGCTTTTCTACTAAACATGTCTTTTGACTGAATCCTGCGGAATATTAGTTTGTTCTTCTATAATATATTCATTTGACCGCCTAGCTAATGTTCCACTGGAGTTCATTCAATTAAGAGCTTTCTTCAGACACGGTCAACCCTAGGTTCCTTTCCTTTTATAACCTGACAAATCCCAGCCTTCGTAGGTAGAGATCATGAGATACAAGTCTGCAGATGTGGTGATGCAATGGTATGGAAAGCTGCATTTTTTTTAAAAAAAAAATCCATTTGCAAAGCATCTGTTAAAGGACAAAGAGCTTCAGTGTTCTGATCGGGGGCTTTTCACAGCCATCTGGCTGGTAATTGTGGGGAACAGGATGTTGAAATAGATGAGCTTTCTGGTGTTTGTACCCAGAAATGAATTGCAAAAATTTGTTAGAATAAAAATATTGTCAAAGCGGGCTTAGAAATGCACAATAAATGCTTTCCCCAAGGAAATGTTTGAAATCACCACCAAAAAGGCCCAGATCTGTGTCAAAGAAAAATCAGAGAGCAGAGCTCAGGAAATTTTCCTCAAAATTGAGTAGGTTTTTAACTCTGAAAATGGAAGAATGGGGAGCTCATTTATTAAATAGGGGAGCAAAATTACTATGGCTAAAGGTTGATTCAGCTTTCCATCCTTCCTAAGTCAGTAAAATGAGGATCCAGACTGTTGGGGGCTATATACTCTGTAAACTACTTAGAGAAGGCTATAAAGTTCTGAGAAGTGGATTATAAGTCTAAGTGTTATTGCTCTTGCTATTATGGTCTTTAATTCATTTGGCTTAACATTGTCACAATGAATGCTAGCAGTTCTCATGTTTATTCAGAAATGCCAGCATCTGAATCAAGGACACTTGTTTGCTGGAGCTAAACACTCTTCCCCTTTATGTTAAAGTTGGAAAAGTTTCATCCCAAAAAAGATAAGAATGGGGAGGATGAATTCATATTTGCATTCAGCCACTAAACTCATTGTCTGTCCTCAGGCTAGTCACCATTTCTCATCTTAACGCACCTCACAAGGCTGAAAAAGGATAAAGTGGCAGCTGTCAGAACGGTGACAAGAGCCAGTCAATCAGATTGTATTATGTTGATCTTGCACCAGCCATACTGGCTACCATCTTGTTTTGGCAACTGGGAGTGAACTCTAAAATTTTGAGGCAGTCTGGGGCATTACAGAGATATTGGGCTTCAAGTCTCCCCAAATTTTCAGGGGAGCGGGGACCTTAAGCATCTGGGTCTCGCCTGACAGTATCAACCTGATTAAATGCTTAGTTCCATTTCTGTAGCTGCTTCCTCTTAAGCTTTTTGAAACATGATGGACTGGTACTCAATACAAAATTATAATTGTTCTCAACTAAGCGCTCAGCGTTTTATATAAATACATTTATATCTTGCCTTATTTCCAAACAACTTCAGGTTTTCCTCAATTAAAAAATAAATGAACTTGGCAAACAATTGGGTTTGTTGTGCATTCTTTATGAGTGTATTCATTTAAATATAATTTTATTGTTATTTAATGATTGTTAATTATATAAACTGCTGCGGACCAGCACTGCTGGAAATTTATGGGAGGGAGGGAGGGAGGGAGGGAGGGAGGGAGGAAGGAAGGAAGGAAGGAAGGAAGGAAGGAAGGAAGGAANGGGGGGAAGGAAGGAAGGAAGGAAGGAAGGAAGGAAGGAAGGAAGGAAGGAAGGAAGGAAGGAAGGAAGGAAGACATATTCTGACTGAATTCTTGGCTGAGTGTAAACTGTTGCAGGCCAGCATTGCTGGAAATCTATGGGGGGAAGGGAGGGAAGGAGGGAGGGATAATCTGACTGACTTTTTGGCCGAGTGTACATGTGAACCTGAATCTTCCTATTCTTTATTGAATACATAAACTACCACATACTGTAATTTGTGTGTGTGTGTGTGTGTATATATATATAGTGTTGTGGTGTATATGATATACTATGGATATATACTCCGTGCTGTTACTATGTCTGCCGCTCGGTGGTATTCATTGCGTACCCATCGTCAGTCTGTACTCGTCTATGTTAAGAGTTCGGTGAGCAACGTTTCAGCAAGAGGATCCTCATCTGCCATTATCAGGGCTTCCTGTATGGAGAGTGTGTGTCTCAGAGGCAGTTCTGGTTTCAAAATTTGCAGGCTGCGGTCCATTTCTGATTGACCGGGAGCCTGGGTCCTGTGTTTCATGGACCACATTGACGCAGCCTGTCTTGAAGTTGGATTGGGTGTGTTCTGGTCGTTCTTCTGTCTGTTTTGTGCGGCTATTTGATTGGCTTGGCAACCCTTCTTGTTCTTGTGTGTGCCTGAGTGGCTTCTCAATGCAGGCCTGTCGCGCCTCTCGCTCGTGACCAGGCGCACGCGGGCTGCTCTCTCATGTAGCAGGCTGCTATTGCATTACAAGCTGGTTTCACTCTTGGGTGCCTTGGGTCGGGGGTGCGGTGTTGTGAGTTGGAGCTAGTCGTAGGGATCTGGTTTTGTGCCCAGGCGTTGTTTTGCCCTGGCGTGGTGTGGTGCTGGAGATCTTCTTATTTGAAGAGTGCAGGCGGTTCCCAAATGAATCTGACAGTCACTGGTGGAATATCATCTGCTTCGTGATTCGCCATGGCTTTCAGGTCCTTTTTTTCAAATCCCGTATGGCGTCTCTGATGAATTCTGGGTGGCTGGGGTTTTCTATAGTGGCTTAAGGGGTTTGGTGGGCGTCATTGGAACGGTCTGGCATGTTGATTCCGACCTGTGAGCTATTTGCATGCGTTGCGACTGACACGCTACTGCAGGTGTGTTCCAGCTATTTACTCTCGGGGCATTTTGTGTTCATAGTCTAAGGTTTGGGTTAGCGGTATTCTTCCTATTGTGGTGCTGTTCCGAATGTATGTGGCCAGACATTGATGCATCAGGGGACTTTCATATATTGTTATTCCGTTGTTTTTCGCAGGGTCCCATTTTTAATTTGGGGTTTCTTAAAGGATGCGGCTGGCTTATTTTTTTTAGTCTGTTTGAAGGCAGGTCTTGTATGTGAGTGGCCTGTTGTAGTGATCTTACTGATTTTGTCTTTAGTAGACCCGGGTGGAGGCGTCGTTATGGTAGACGGCAGGACAGCTGTTCCATAGGTCTGTTGATCCATCTTCTAGGTCTCTTATTCTATGGTCTTAGTTGTGTGTTTTGTGGGATCATTAGGTTGATGATGTTTTGTTTGTGTGTGAAGTCTAGTTGGCTGTCAGTACTCTGTTAGTAGGGTGTATAGTCTCAAACCAAAATAAGGGTTGAAAAATGAGTTTGATGACGGATGAACTAGTTTGATCAAAATAGTTGTAAGAAATAGTTCTTCAACCTAACGCCTGGCAAGAAGCAAGACACATATAAAGGGTTGAACTTATACACCCCAGCTAACGAGTACTTGACAGCTTAACAATTCTTCCACAAAAGTGAGCTAAATATCACAAGCTCTGCATCGCATCAGAACCAACAAGTCGTGAAGAATGAGAAAGAGAAAATACGCGAAGGAAAGCTGAACTGGCATTCACAGACACAGGGCAACATGCTAGTCATATACTCACTACCTTGTGTGTGTGTGCGTGTGTGTGTGTTGTTTAAGCGTTTCGCAGGTACTCTAAGTCGTATCGTGCTGTTCATTTCATCACCGCGCGTATTCATCCCTACGTCACTTGTACGTGGCTTTAAACGCTTGTCAGAACGTCTCTCAGCCATTGAATCTCAGTCGCCATCATCTGCTCCATATAATTCGCACGCAAGCTGATCGCCATCGGCAGATGCAGATTTCTGGCGCTGAACACGTTGTAAACCTTTAAAACACGCACGATAATGACGTGGCGATAATTACGAAAGAAACTCGAACACGCCCCATACCTCACTTATATATTTGTGAAGTCTATTCATACATCTTCCAGCGCCTTGTTCGTTTCAGGCTTCTGTGCTTCTCGATGTAACTGGAGCCTTCGCAGCTGGCTCTCTTCCTTTTAACTGCTAGGTGGGGAGTGTGATTAGATTGGGGTGGGGGTTTTGGCTGTGTTCTGATGGTAGGCCGGACCGGGTTTGCGCCTGTGTTCTGTTTGGCTGGGGTGATGTTCTGCTTAGGTGGGGCCTATGGCTGTGACTCAGGTACGCTCTTAAGTTGCATAGGGCGAAGTTGTGACTGGTGAGTCGCTGTGATCTTTGTTGTTTGGCACTTCGTGTTCGTGGGTCGTGCCACATCTGTCATGGTGGGTGTTGCAGTTTGCGTTTGCTTGTATGGGGACATGAGGGGTTTGAAGTGGGTATCGTGGTGCAGTGTAGGTTGCGCGGGATATGGTGGTGTACTAGCACGCGTTCGGCCTGCCCCGCCTGGGCGGGTAGAGATCGTGGACGGGCCATTTGAGTCTTCGCTGTCCATTGGACGTCCAGGCGGTGTGTGTGGCGCATTGAAGACAGCAAAACTCACATATTCGAAGAAGACTCGACCTCGATTCCCTGGTCAACACCTCGAAAGCACAGGGACATGAGATTGACTTTAAAATGACGAGAACCATCGGCCTAAACCGGAACACTTGCAACAACAAGAGGATAATCAGAGAGCCATGAGAGATAGAAACGCACCACCAGCAAATGATGACGAAGATTGATACCCTCCGCCGGTACTCACCATTTGGAACACTGCCCTACATAGTAATAAACGAGTACGCCGTAACATGAAGAAGTGAGGCCAGGCCCAACACGCCACAGTGCCATAACAAGATCGGGCTAACAGGCGACCAAACACTTCCATGCAGAAAGAAAGAACTCGACTCCCACGACAGAAGGAGGGAGATGCAGCGGACCACGAACTAGAAGCCATGACTGCGGCTGCACACGCCACTTACCCCACGTATCCCCCCTACTGAGACCCTACAAGAGAGCACTAGAAACACCCACTCATAGAAGATGTGGACGCCACAGAACCACTGAAGCAACAGACGAAGATTTCACAGGCTCACCCGGAGTCTACAATCCCGTCCAGGCAACATAAGGAGCGTGCAACGCTGAGCAACGCAGCCAGGACCCCCACCTAAGTGCAGAACACACCGCCCGCAGGAGCCAATCATGATAAACAGCTGAAACCGTCCCTACCCAATCAGAACACGCCAAACACACCCACCCATCAAGTCACACCCCCACTAGCAGTTAAAGGAAAGAAGCAGCTGCAGCTCACATTACTCTGAGAATGCACAGAGCTGAAGAAAAAGCCGTGAAGATGATGAATGAGACTTCAATCGAAACGTATGTCCGTAGATACTTTCCATATCTGAGACTCGCGGGATGAAACCCGGAATGAGACCAAAGGATCATATATACTATCAATGTAGTGATTAAGGTATATAATGGGTTATATATATAGATAATACTATATAGTATATATATATAGTATATGATATAGGTATATATAGGTATGTAGTGTGATATTTAAGCTTTCGCGGGTACTGTAGCATTGTGCTGTTCGAGGGCTTCCTTCGGGTATTGATCCACGTCTACTCTGTAGTGTGTTGATGGTGACCTAAATTCTATTGCAGGTGCAGAGAGACAACCAGTGTCTTAACAACCAACCGATGCCTTCAAATTAACATATTCATAAGCACAGCAGCAGCTACCGAACGTAGTCCTGAAAAGAAAGAAGTCTGTGGCGTTTGCTCAGTAATGAAGTTCGCACAGTAAAGAAGATTCCAATTCCAGATCAGGTTAAACAAAGATTTTGCTAAGCACTACACCTGGAATTGGCAGGCAGAAATCCACCTGCTATACTGTTGGGATAGGGATTAAACAACTTACAGATTGGACAGAGCTGAAACTGAACGGCGACCTTGAGCAAAAATGATAAACTCAGGACAAAGAAACTAAAAAAAGTTAGGAAGATTGGACAAAGAAAATTCCCAATAACCCCACGCACAACACCTGAAATAATTAAGTATAGCAAACGTTTCCAACGAGTAGAACGTCAAGCAAACAGGACAACAGATGTCCTAATCGCAAAGGATTTAAATTTATGCCATAGCACGCGCAAAAAATCTGCCAACAGAATCCATCACTATGTGCAGTAGAAATCGCAGCTAACGCAATAAATACTCGATGGAAGACTGGACAAATAAGGACACCAGGTTGACTCACATCTGTAACTGCGCACCACCGAAACCACCAAAAAATAATTTCTTTGAGCAAAAAGATGAATTCACAGCATTACAAAACCCTGCACAAATGATAAGCAGCAGTAATAATACTGCCAGCAGACAGAAGGATTAGAACTGCTACGGTAAGATGAATGGACAGAAAAGAACTATGGAACAAAATTGACAGACCTACTGCCAAGGAACTCCACATACAGAGACCTATTAACAACAGACCAACGCAGCATTATCTGGAAAATTAACACAAGAAGGAAAATTATACACCAGGCCACATAAGCAAAGAAATCCAACAGACGATCATAACCAAGAGAAAAATCTTCTAGATAGCTCCAACTACAATTTACCGCGGCTCGCCAAATACAGGACAAAGAAAGGATATCGCCTCTCAGACCCATAGTCAGCTCCTTAGAGCACCATTACAAAAACCTTAGGCTAAATACTTGGCTAGGCAAAACGAACTAGCAGCCCCATGCTGAAACCGTTGCAGCTTCATATCGTACGCAAACTCATACAACTGTTCTTAGATAATAGGAAGTGCCACAAAGATCGTACACGTGGAACAAGAAGATCTGCTTGTTAAGTTTTGACAGTGGTTTCAACTATTTCACTCAAGTCCGATAAAAGAACTCTTGAATTCAATCAAATAAAATACCAACCAGCTAAAGGAACCCTCATGGAACTAGACAGAACACTGCCCTGTAAACGCAAGCGGATCAGTATTTGAGTGTGACAAAGGACAAAGATATGCAAGCAAGGATGTGAGGAGCCCCCTATGGGATCACCAAAACTGTCACCCGTTGCAGTTGCAAACGCCTGTTCATGGGAAGAAGTTCCGAATCCAGAGCCCTGGCTAATGGCCACCCACACCCAACTAGTGGCATTAACGATACATGCGATGACACAGTGTGGAGTGGTGCCCCGATGGGAGTGATAGAGAAACCTAAACAATTTCCCTAACGACACCGAAACAAAACACACACCCCAAGAAGTCAAGTTCACCATGGATAACGGAGAATAATAGCCAAACCACTACCCATTCCTGAGATTGTACTAAGTGCTTAGTCAAAAAGAGACAGGATCGGCGACACTGGGACACCAGGTGAGGCCCCAGCCAATGAGGTAACCACGAAGAAGAGAAAACACACCAGAACGCGAGCTACCGGACGGCGGCGGCGGGTGCTCCACGCCCAAATTCACCACAGCAGCGCCAGCAGCAGAGTAAATTTCTGTGTGGCGAAGAAGGCTACTAATTACCAGACCAACACGCCTGGCAGATAAGACACATATAAAGACCTGAACTAGATGCACCCTGGACGTGAAGTATTGAGCAGCCAATGGCGTTCGCACAAGGAAAACAGAAAATACCCGAGGCTTGAGTCGATACGAAAACACACCAAAACATAACAGAGACCTAGAAGACCAACAGACCTATGGAACAGCTGTCTTGCCGCTACATGAAGAGTACTTACAGATATAAAGTTCAGTAAGATACTACACAGGCAGTGCACATCAAGAAATGCCTTCAAAACAGCGAAAAAAATGAAGGCAGGCCAATGCCTGAGGAATCGGGGTCCAAGAGACAAAATTGACCTGGAAAAGCCAGGATATACGAAATTTCCCATGTACAGGTTCATAGCCCCGCGGGCACATACATTGGACAGAGACCAATAGAAGGAATAAGTACCGCCGTAGATGAACACAGAAAATGCCAAGTAAAAAAACTGGAAGCAGACACTTCACTCCTCACTCAGTCCAACACGTGAAAACCAACAGTCACAGCAAATCATTCATGGCAGATAACCAAAACCTAGCCACTAGTAGAAAAACCCCAGCCACAGAATCATTCAGAGAAGCAGTGTAGGGAGGATTCGAAAAAAGACCTGACAGTGTCATGAATATAATAGAGTGATTCGAGCAGACTGTCCAATCACTATTGGAAGCCTGCATCTCAAATAGAGATCTCCACACACAAAAACAGACAAAGACACCTTGAGCACAGACAGACGTCCCTCTGATGCTCCAACTCAAGAAAGCGCCCCGCCCTCCACCAGGACACCACGCAGGGTGAAACCCATGTTGCTGGACTGAAGAGCAGGCCGTGAGATGTTCGAGTGTGCCGGCGATGTAGTCCGGAGGCTCCGTCCTTCATAACACGAAGCCAAGCAGCATTGAAAGCCTCAAGCACAAGAAACCAGAGTGCTGCAGCCAATCAAGAGCCACAAAAAGACAGAAGAAACCAGAAACAGCCAATCCAATCAAACTCCAAGTCGCAATGAAGCACAGGACCCCAGGTTAAATAGCCAATCAAGAAGAAAGACCAGCCTCAATATTGGTGAAAACAGAGGAAGGTGAGTACCACACTTCATTCAGAAGCCATGATGATGGCGAGATGAGATTCTGGCATGAAGGAGCGGTTGCTACAACTTTTAAGACGAACTACGAGATGAGCTACGAACTTTAGGACAAAGAACTACAATGACGTCGGGATGAAATGACCGCGCAAGGGGAGAGCTACAAACAGCTACAAATGTAAGTACCGCGGCGAGATCTTAAAAAAACATATATATAGTACTATTATATATATAGGCTATATATATATATATACGAGAGAGAGAGAAGAAGAGAGGAGAAGAGAGAGAGAGAGAGAGAGAGAGAGAGAGGAGAGAGAGAGAGAGAGAGAGAAGAGAGAGAGAGAGAGTGATATGGAATTGCCTGACGCCCACAATACGAACTCAATAACAGAGGCCTGAATATTGGCAGAATAGAAATTTCTGATCTGGAAATGTTGCTTACAACTTTAAAAGCACTATAATGACGTGGGATTATACCGCAACGAAGCTTACAAGCAGCAGAATACTGATAGATAGATAGAATAAGGATATGATAGAGTAGATAGTATAGACAGATAGATAGATAGATAGATAGATAATTTATGTATCTATGTATATATGTATGTATGTATGTATATGCTGTCTGTAAATCCATCAATTGCAGCTTGCTTTTCGATAAAGCTGTAATGGCTTTTTTGTTTTAGATTCCTCGTTTGTTTTTGTAGCTGATTTAGAACAACTTTATGGAAATATGGCAATCTGTTCATTATTTTAGACTCGTGTTTTTATTTTTCTAGTGTTTTATGTATTTTCATGTTTTACACTACCTATACATCTGCCTTTTTATGTTGATTGCACTTTTATTCCTATTTTACAATTTTTTTATTGTAATTTTAAAACTGTTGGAAACCCTCTTGGGCAAACTCAGTTTTGAACAATGGCATTGATGTGTTAAAAACTGAACAAAAATAAAATTTGTAGAGAGAGAGAGAGAAAATGGATATAAAATCAAGAAACAGAAGTGTGGGAGAAACAACCCCACATGATGCAAAATGGAGGAAATAAACAATTGTCACATATTCCCTGGATGGTTCTTCTGACAAAGTGGAGAAAAGAAAGAAAGCTACAGCTCCTGAAATTCCTAGAGAAGACATCATTATAGCACGAGCACTTAGACCTATATACCACTTCACAGTGCTTTACAGTCCTCTCTAAGCAGTTTACAGAATCAGCATATTGCCTCCAGCAAACTGGGTTCCTCATTTTACCAACCTAGGAAACATGGAAGGCTGAGTCAACTTTGTGCCTGGTGGGATTTGAGCTGCTAAATTGTAGACAACTGGCTGCAGCAGAAGTAGCTTGCAGTACTGCACTCTAACCACTGTGCCACAGAGGCTCCTATTATCATGATTAGTCATCTGGATGTTTAGACTTGATCTGGCATTTTTGGCCACCTATTCGAGTACTTCTCAAGGAGGAATGGCAGATATTGTTTAATAACATTAAAGGTATCATTGCAGGATGTAAGGCAATTGACTAATGATTTGGTCAATGATGTTCAAGTGGTACATCACATTTTTTGAGATTGCACCCAACACTTCTATTAGTACTGGTACTATCTTTGCTTTTTTCCCCACCCTTTTTCTTTTTGCTACCTGTTCTACAGGTAGACTTATGGTCACAATTAAGCCTACAATTTTTTTTGCTAAGTGAAACAGGTGCTAAGTGATTTTTTTTTTGCCTCATTTTATGGCCTTTCTTGCCACAATGGTTCAGTGAATCACTGCAGTTGTTAAATTAGATACACAAGCTGTTAAGAAAACTTGGCTTCCCCACTGGCTATGCTTATCAGAAGGTCACAAAAGGTGACCCCCCCAGGAAAATCGCCAGCATCGTAAATATGAACCAGTTGCCAAGCTTCTGAATTTTGATCACATGACCATGGAGATGCTGAATGGGAATAAGTGTGAAAAATGCTCATAAGTCATTTTTTTTCAGTGATGTTGAATGGTCACTCAATAACGGTTGTAAGTCAAGGACTATCTGTACTTTTATTGCAGGTCTTTATATTATATGATTTTGTCCAGTTCTTACTCTTTTATTCTGCTCTCTCCAAGTATTGCAATGCTCACCATCCAGACTTTTATTATTATATTAAACTTCTTGGCTATCCAGTAAGCCCTGAGCTGCATACAAATAGGGAAAAAAACATTGAAACAAATAAAAACATTAAATTAGATCAGAGAGTGCAGACAAAAATATTCAGAAAAAGGAAATAACAAACATTAACCCCAGGACTGAAAAGCATATTAGATGCGGGTCAACCCTGCACGGTTACCCAGGTCAGGAAAAGGAGACCACACCTGAATAATTGAAGTTCTGCATCATGGCTATCGAGTAGAATAGCAAACTTTAAAAGTTTGTCATTCATTCCTTTTCTCCCCTCTTTTATTAAAGAAAATCAAAGCAGAAGAATCTTGGGTTTTTCTTCACCTCTTTCAATCTAACTCAGATTGTTATTATCTCTTTTGTTCATTAAACATGAAACTCAGTCAAGTGAACATTCAAAGTTGTTGTTCTTGTTGTTATAGTTTAAATTTAATATTGCCACCCACTTTGGTAGATTCTGGGAAGGTTACAAAATATAACATTTAAAATATAAACCAAATGAAGCAAGACAATCTGAGCTAAGAATAAGCACCATAGGGCCTTCCCCCAGTTTTTAAGGACTTCTGGGTACCCCAAGAGAATTGATATCTCTGAATAGATGGTCTTACAAAGGAAGGGGCTACAATGCTTCATCAAACCCACACGATGACCACATCTAATACCTGGAACACACCTGCTCTCCAAATGTACCATCGGAGGGCAGAAACCCATGGAGAAAAGTGCTCCTCAGAGACATGTTTACCTACCCATCACTCCTTATGGGACGACACCTTCACACTCTAGAAGATATCATCCAATCAAATCTAGCACCACTATAGAGATCTCTGAATGATTTCTGAACTAAAGATTTCCCCCCACCCTCACTACACACACACATACACACAGAGAGAGAGAGAGAGAGAGAGAGGGAGAGGGAGAGAGAGAGAGAGAGATATCCAGTGCAAACATTTGTGTTCTGGATACAAACATCTGGAAAGCCAGCTTCTAGAAGAGAAGTTAGCAGATTCACCATTAGCCCTGGTCTGGTCCGTGGTGCCCCAAGGCAACTAGTGGAACCAAATTCATGCCCTTTTGACTGCTTGCATTTAAGCCACCGTTTGCCTGCCTGGAGGAAGATAATTTGTCAGACACCAGCTGCTCTTTCCCCACAGGCACACTTGTTATTATGTTACAGCGCGTGTGAAGAATGTTTAATGCCAGCCGAGTGAAGGAGGGAGAAAGGGGAAAAAATTATTTCATGACTGCGTTTGCACAAATAATCGGCCGGAGCTCACCCAGACAGGACCACCGTCCATGTTGTTGATGGAGAAGCTCAAACCCAGGAGAGCAAAAGGGAAGGATGGGGTGTGGGAAGGGTCTGGTGGCAATTAGGATTAGAAAGTGATTAGTGGAAAGAGGCTCCTGCATTCCGGGTTTGGTTGGGGTCTCTCTTGAAGAAGGAATCGTGTCGGGAGATGCTGTGAAGTTGCTTTCTAGAGCAGCCCCCCCCTCCCTCGGATGACAGACTAAGATAGACTGACAAGCTGTAGGCCTCAATCACTGGCTTTCTCCACTTCAGGAGGACTTGGTGAGCGGGTGGGTGGGGAGGGCGATGTGGTGCTTCCCGCATAAGAAATGAACAGGCTGACCTTTTCAGAGCTGCTGAAAGAGAAAACCAGATGTATTCCTCAAGAGTCACTATGACTGAAGGGTGATAAAGACTTCCATTGTGCACTTGAATAAAAGGAAAGCTAACCAGAAAACAGCAGCTGATAATAGTCAGGCTGGCCTGGGCTATTGTGCAACTCACAAACGTTCCGCTTTGGCCTAGACCACCACGGCTGGTTGGTGTGGCACTGACTCAATTGTAAAGAAGGCAGCTCCCATTCCTCCTCACCCCTGCCCTCTCCTAGAGAGGTTTTCAGGGCATATACTAGCAATTATGTCACTATAGATCCCAGTCTTGGCCCCCTTCAGGGTTTTCCCTCTTGTTGCTTCATGCCTGCAAAATCTAAAATTGACTTCAAGCTCAACTCCAAACCCAGCAGTAACCAGTTCTCCATTCAGCTATTGTGCTCAGAACGACAATTTGATGCTTCTCTACTGGGAGTCCCTGCACCTTCTTGCAGTATTTTGTGAGTTTCGAACTGGAGATGTTCTTGGCTTTGAGCTCTCCACTTCCTCCTGTTTCCAGAGCTCCTCATTGGGCCAGGTTGGTAATGAGAGAAAAAAATGATCAGTGAAAGATGAAATGGAGTCGGGGGGGAGGGGGGGAGGGAATACTGTATAAAAGAAAGCTGCACTTGAAAGGAGGGAGAAGTTTATAGACAGGACCACCCAACTCTTTAAAAGGGAGTGTTAGTTAGAAGTGAATGACAAGGGGGGGAGGTGAATGACAAGTGGTGGGGAAGATAGTAGTTGAGGCTGTTATGGTTAGATCAATGAATGACAATGGCCCTTGGCCTTTGGTGGTGGCTCTGGATTCTGTTAGGGTCAAGGTCTACTGATTTCCAGAGGGAAGGAAGCATTTCAAGAGAGCACATCGAGAACAGTCAGGGGTGGGTGGGTGGGGGTTTGCAAGGGTTTGGAAGAAGACCTCCTAGCTAACATTCTGTGCAGTTTGGAGAACCCCCAAATCCACTCCTGGCTGGTCCCACCCACCCCTCTCCTCCCAGGAGTCCCCACACCAGAGGTTGTATTCAGCAGGTTCTGACCAGTTCTGGAGAACCAGTAGTGGAAATTTTGAGTAGTTCAGAGAACTGGCGAATCCCACCTCTGACTGGAGATTTTACAGTATCCTTCCCCTGCCAGGCCCACCAAGCCACACCCACAGAACCACCAGTAAAAAATTTTGAATCCCACCAGTGCCCCACACAGCCCATTTTGGATGCAGGTAAGTGAAAGACATGCACTGAGGCTTGGGGAAGTTGAAAAATAGGCCTCCCAGAAGCTTGGGAAGGTCAGAAATGGGCCTGTTTCTAGCTTCCAGAGAGCCTTCAGAGCCCAGAGAGGCCATTTTCACCCTCCTGGAAGCTCAAAGAAAGTCTCCAGAGCCCAGGAAGGTCAAAACGCCTCCCCCCCACTGTGATGCAGGAGGCCAACTAGGCCATGCCCACCATGGCCACGCCACCCAGCAATCGGGCAGAAAACTTGTTCTAAAAGTTTTGAAATCCACCCCAGTTATTATCTCATGACATTGGGTTTTTTTTAATGCAACTAGCATCCCAGGAAGAATTTATTTATTTGCTTAGATTTATAAGGCTGTCCAACTCACGGGTGACAGGGTGAATTGAAACCAAAAACAATTGAACCAATTAAAAGAGAGAGAGGGGGGGAGGGAGGGAGGAAAAATACCCTAGCCAGGAGAAAGCAGACATATTAAACATAATTCAACCCAGATGGACACAGATTTTGACGTAACACAGAGCCATGGGAGTGTGGGAGGGGAACCAGGTCTTCAAGCTCATTTGAGGAGAACCAGAGCATTTTGAATCTTGAGGATGGGTGGAATCCTATTCCAGGTGGACAGTTAGAGGGATGCCTCCAAGATCCCAACAGATGGCATTGCTTAATGAATGGAGCCAAGAGCCACCCCATCTTCTTGCATCTTAAGACATGTGAAGAAAAAATGTAATACACGGGGAAGAGGCTTTCCCTCAAAAAGCTTGAATGGTTGTGATGGCAACTTTGAAGGAATCAAATTCCTATTTCTTTTTCGTTGTGTTGAAGAAACTTCTTCCTAGAAGCTGTTCTTTGTATCAGTCCTTGATACTCATCCCAATAAGTCTCAACACTTCTCCTCCAAGATTGTTATTTTCATTTTTTATTTTTTTTAAATTTTAATGATGCATATACAACACAATACGTCCAACTTATCCTTGTTATACATCAATACATTTTACTTCATCATTTATAATCTCCTTATTAAAATACTATTAATTAAACTAATCATAAGTACTAGTTTTTTGACCTTGTCTTCTACTATATAACCATTTATAAAATTTATTCCATGTTTTATAATTTTAGACTCTCCTTTGTCTTTTATTTCTAAAGTTAACCTATCAGATTCTGCATGTGCCATAATTTTTCTTATTATTTCTGTTTCTGGAGAAAACTTTCATTAAAAAAAAATTAATGCACTTCCAAGTTATAAGGAATCTGTACTGTGGCAATGCTTCCTAAATGAGAGGAGTAGCAGATGTTCAGACTCTGTTTTTCTGTTATTCTGTTAGATGTTCCACCCTCCCTCCTTTCCTTTTTCTGCATTTCAGAAGAGGAGCTAGTGAAGAAGCAACATATTTTCCTAGAGTTACCATGAGCTGGGAGGAGAAGAGCTTAGGGAAAGTTGGAAGCCTTTCCTTCTGTTTGAATGGAGGAATGTGGAGTTGCTCTCCAGGAAGGAAAAAGAAAAAGAAAAGAAAATGGAAAAAGTGAAACTGCAGACGAGCTGTTTTTCTTATTTTACATCAACTATCAAGATGGTAAAAGTTAGCATGTGAAAGAACAAAGTGAAGAAGAAAGTGTTAAAGTATTACAAGCCACCTTCCTTTTGCATAGTATTGGGCAAAAAATGCAGATAAACTATTGAAATCTTTGACATGACAAAACTTCTGAAAAGTTGGACTTGGTTATTTTTAGAATTGGCAAGATAAGCGTCTTTCCATCTATGTGCAGAAGCCTTGTCTGGCTTTGTGTTCATAGCAACATGGAAAACTGCATATTTTAAAGACATGTAATTAAAAGGATAGAAATATGGAATACAATGGCAAAGGCTATTGTGAAAGTATTTAATTATAGTCTTTTGAGATTTTATGTATTCCTCAGGAACCTGTGCTAGAGGTTCATCTTCCCACCACTTTATAAGCCACCTTTTTATAACTGCTCACAAGTTGCAAATAACCTCAGCATGTAATAAAATACTCACTAGGAAAAATGTTCGGATGAACTCTACTCCCCAACAAGCCAATATTTGATGGGAAACATTAACTCTTTGCAAATGATGGTGGACATTTTCTTAGCTCCACATGTAGTTGGACTCTGGGGAGTTCTCCCATCATCCCTTGAGAACCAGCTCTGAAGTGTGCACTTTGGAAGGAATGCAAGATGAATTTCCAGACACAGGACAAAAAAGGTAGTCCTTGACTTACAACAACTGTAATAGAGACCAGGATTTCTGCCATAAGTCATGATGGTCGTAGATAAAGGCACTGGGGTGATTTTTCACATCTGTGGTGGTGATTAAATAAACACAGTGTTATAAAGTAAATCCATTCATAGGTGGTTGTTTTGCTGGAAATATCGCCTGACCTCAGATGTCATAAATATCTTTTAGCAGGTCTGTTGCAGAGGTGGTATTCAGCAAGTTCAGACCAGTTCTGGAGAACCAGGAGCAGAAATTTTGAGTAGTTCAGAGAACCCGCAAATACCACCTCTGACTGGCCCAGCCCCCATCCAGGGGTGGGTTTCCACCAGTTCTGTCCACCTCTGTAGAACCAGTAGCTCTGAAGAACAGCAGACATAGAACCGGTTCTATGATGTTTTTGTCCACCTGGGCTCTTACCTGTCCTTTATTTACTGCTTTTTCAACCTCAGCTGCCGTGCGAGGCACAGGTGCAGTTGAAAAACCAGGAAAAAAGTCCCTTTTCAAAGGCTGCTTCTCTGCACGCAGCATGCTGATGATGATTTACAGGTGCACTCGCAGCATGCAGGGAAGCACCTCATAAATCACCGAACCAATAGTTAACCCTGTCGAATCCCACCCCCACCCCCATCTATTCTCTGCCTCCTGAGTCCCAGTTGATCGGCTGGGTCTTCTTTTGTTGCCCTGCACAGGAGAATGGAGCTGGAAAGCAGGTTAGTGGGGTGGGGAGGGAATAGGATTTTACAGTAACCTTCCCACTGGAATGGGGTGGGAATGGAGATTTTGCAGTATATCTTTCCCCTGCCATGCCCACCAAGCCACACCCAACAAGCCATGCCATACCCACGAAGTCACACCATGCCCACCAAGCCACACCCACAGAACCAATAGTAAAAAAAAAAGATGAATATCACCACTGGTCTGTTGTAACTTTGAATGGTCAATCCAAAAGACTGAAACTGAGGTGGAATCATAAATCACAGTCACATGATCATGGAATTGTCAAGCACACAGGCAATCAGGAGATTCTGACAGTTCAAATGAGTATAAAGATTTATTGCAAGTGTAAGTTCTCTACAAGAAACTGGTCAATTGACTGTTAAGAGAAATGTGTGTGATTCAAGGCATTCAAGGTGGGCTGGACATCTTGCAGGCACACAGGGACTCCTGATTTATGACACGTTTGACTCCTCCCTCGGTCTCAGCCTGGTCATCTCCAACATCAATGCTGCAACTGGCCATAAAAATAAGCTGGTTGGCAAGGGCCTGAAATGCAGTCATCTGACCTGTGAGGGGAGGTGCTGCCATTGAATAGGGTCATAAATACCTTTCAGCAGATCTGTTGTAACTTTGAGTGGTCACTAAGCAACTGATCATTAAGCGAAAATTATCTATAATTAAACTTCGATGAACTTCCACAGAACCACTGATTTCCTAGAAGCAGGAATCATTGGAAATTGTCATCTTGCCCTTTTTTCTCTCTTCTATTTCCGATAAACACTAACATAGAAATTATACCGTGCAAGGAAGCTTTTTAACATTTTCAACTGAAAATATGGTGATTGCATGTTTGATCCATGGACAACCAGCATGGATCTTTGCAGTGGTGAGATTCAGCCGGTTCGCACCAGTTCATACAAACCAGTTGTTAAATTACACAAACACACATCAAAGAGAATCCTGGGCACTGTGCTGCAATAGAGAAACAGGCAACAGAGTAGCCAGCGCAAGGGAAGGAGAAGGCTTCTTTTCCTCTTTCTTCTCCCTGCTCCTCCTCCTTCCCTCATGCTGGCCACTCTGTTTCCTGTTTCTCCATTGCAGCACAATGCCCAGAATCCACTTTGATAGTGGGGGCAGATGGTAATTTAACACCCGGTTCATCCAAAGACAGGTTGGCTGTCACGGGAAACTCATCCTGCATGTGCACTGGGGCTGGAGGGTGGGGATGGGCTATGCCTCCCACGACAGCTAACCTGACCCTGGGCGAAACAGTTGTTAAATTATTTGAATCCCACCACTGGATCTTTGGCGTTGGCCTTCTCACTGATGTCCCAGTTTTCTCCATGTAAGAGATGTCTGCCAAGGAAGAACTTCAGCTATTAATTGACCTCTGTCCAGATAGCAAAGGAGACACTGAAAAAAATATTCTTTTCTTTAAAATTAACAAGAAGTCTGTTTGCATTGTGAAGCCTTTCTTCCCATGCTTCCTTTGTGTTTGCCTGTTACCCAAAAGCTGTCATTCAGTCAGCAACAGCCCTCAACCATGTGAGATTCTCGAATGGTGAAGATAGGATGACTGCAATCCCGGAAACATCACAGTGTAAGATGCAGTGAATGTATGTGTATTCATTGATATGTATAGATGAAAATTTACAAATTAAACTTAAATCTCATGGATGATCTGTGGGTCTGCCTAATTTGCTGAGACTGCCCTATTGCTGAGACTGCTAAGCCCCAATAGGCACCATTTCTTCATTTAGGAATATTGCTCTGATACGGAATATGCTCTGTAAATTAGGGCATATGGTTTAGAAGAAAGTGTGACAATATGTGCAAATTCTGCATATTTGCATAAAAGGGTCAAGTATTCCTCGAGTTGAGCTTAAGCTCCATTTTCCTGAAATGCAAACATTTGCCATTGCTTTTTCCCAAAATGCTTTTCTAACTTCCCAGTTTACCCTATAACCTTGGGAAATCCTGGTGTTTTTCTATCCATATGTTCACATGGGTTGGTTTTCTTTACTTTTCCAACTGAATTGCTTTAATTGTAACATGGTATTTAATCCATTCCTTTTTTTAATGGCAGTAAGAATTTCATCAAGGTTCCATTCGAACATTATACCAGAGAAAGAAAGGATCATTTGAAATGTTTAGCAGAAAAAGTGGAACCATCCTAGACAGACGGCTATTGGAGAACTGTCAACCTTGAGACTATAGAAACGATGCTAATGAACTATCATTTTTGTATTTTATTTTCCTTCAGTGGTATTTTTTTTCTTTACTTGTTTCAGTAGGTAACTTTGCCAATCAAACACAGAAAAGTTGCCATCAAACAAATTATAATTTGATGGAAGAAACATTATTTGATCTGTAAGCGGCACACAAAAATAATCAATAATTTCATTACCAAATGGCAAAAGCCTGACAAATTTTGAGAAAGCAGCCTTTGTGTTTCTCTACCTTTTTTCTTAAAGCAATGTGTAAAATAGAAGAAAGTAAAAATATGTGGGGTCCTTGGTGCTCTCCAGGCTTGGTGGCTTTCTTGCAGATGCTTCATTATTCATGATGGTACCTAGTTTGGTAATGAAATGTCTGCAAGGAAACCACCAAGAGAGCACCACTCAGAGAGCACCAAGGACCCCACAGTTCAACTCTGAGCTACAGATATTATCTTCTATAGGTAAGAATATACATGGAAATATTTAAACTAATTAATGATTTCATTGGAAGTATTCCAACGAACAACAGAAACATAAAGTCCAGAAGTTTAATTGAAGATGCATAACAGCATCCATTCAAGCTTGTCCCCATAGTGTTATTTCTTTATCACATTCATGCAATGTCTCTTTTTCTGAAGACCCGAGAAATTCAGCAGAATTGGTATAAACCCTAATTCATCTCCATGACAACTTTAAGACAGTCAATCAAGTTCTGAAACTCACTTAAGAAACCCGCATGGTACAACCAAATGGCTGGCTTGGTGTATGGTTCTGCTTCTCCATCTTTCTGCATACATTGTTATATTTGGCATACTAGATAGTTCCTTTTTGTGCTACATTACTCCTTTGTGAGACTGGATTCTTGGTTTTCTTATTGACAGGCCCCAGTATGTGCGAGCTGGGACTAATATTTCTAACATCATTTTCTTGAGCACAGATTTGCCTCAGGGCTGTGTCCTAAGTTCATTGTTGTTCACCCTGTTGACCCATGGCTATAGTTCAAAGTTTGTCCCTAAACATATTGTGAGGTATGCTGATGATAAAAAAGTAGTGGGCCTTATTCAAGATGACAATGAGAGTGCTTACCACAAGGAGGTAAAGCAGGGGTGTAAAACTGGTGGCTCAAGGGCCGGATGCATCACATGCAGGCCATACCCATCCCAGTTCTGCAAAGGGGGAAATGTGAATGTCACATGATGGCAACGTGATGCAAGAAAAACAGCCGTGTTCTACACATTGGGAGAGGGGGGAGAAATCATTGTCAATTTCGGAAAAGATAGACACAGCCACACTCCTCTGTGTATAAATGATTTACCAGTGGGGATGGTTAGTAGCAACAAATTTCTGGGGTGTGCAGCTTACAAATAATCTGGCTTGGTTGCTCAACAGCAAGACACCGGTGAAGCAGGCATAGCAGCGCCTGCATTTGCTGCATCACATGAGAAGAGCAAAACTTCCTTTCCTTGTCCTTACCACTTTCTGTAGAGGGACAATGGAGAGCATCCTGTCATATTGCATTTACAATCTGGTTTGGAAGTATTACTGCTTTGGACAAGAAGACAGTGAGTAGTGAAGATGGCAGAAAAGCTTTTTGGCAGTTCACTCTCTTCTATCCTTTGTAATGTATATGAGCATTTCTTGAACAGGATCCATGGCAGAGATGGTATTCAGTAGGTTCTGACCAGTTCTGGAGAACTGGTAGCGGAAATTTTGAGTAGTTTGGAGAATCGGCAAATATCACCTCTGACTGGAGATTTTACAGTATCCTTCCCCTGCCACACCCATCAAGCCATGGCCACAGAACACAGTAAAGAAATTTGAATCCCACCAGTGGTCTACAGGATTGTCTAGGATGTCACACATCCTCTTCACAATTTGTTTTCCTTCTTACCTTCTGGGAGGAGGCTTCGTGGTATCTGAAGCAGAACATCCAGATTCAGCCACATTTTTGTTCCATACCTTGTGAGCTCTCAAGCTTCCTCTTTCTGCTATGTATTCAGGATGGACAGTGATTAACATTTATATCTATTTATATATTAGGGTGTAGGCACATACATATGTATGAATATAGCATATCTATATGTGTGTTGTGTATGTGTACACTTTTGAGAGCAAACAATAGAATTTCATTTTGAATGTGTGCCAGAGTGCCCACAGGAAAAAAAAAATGACAATAAAGGTTATCTTTACCTTTATTATCACTCAGATTGCCCCCAGAGTATCTCAGAAAATCAATCCTTGTTCATCTTGTTTCTACCACCATTTCCTCCATCACATTCTATCTTTAATTAGATGCTATGAAGATGGTTTTGCTTTTCTCTGGAGCTATGGAGCAGACAATGTTCCATCAGTCTGAATTTCTATTTTTCCTACCTCCTGGGCTTTCCCTCTTCCTGCTCAAATTTACCATGCCACAGCACTTTGCCATCATTCCACCCATTTTTCAGAGTGGTGTCATTTTGCTCTTCACACAATTCCTATTTATTGCACTTTTGTTGCTCCTGCAGAAGCAAATGCAGCGAGAAAACACCAAGGAGAGAAGAGTTGGGAGCTGCTAAGAATGTCAATATTTCCATTTCCTTCTTTCTCAGCAGAATAGTCTAGTTTTCTCTGTCAGCACTAGGCCCAGAGAGCAGCTGGAACGTCACAATGCTGCAAAACTGTTGTACAGAAGAAAAAGGCAAAAGAGCTTTGTGGCAGCACCGTTAAAATAATCTGTCCATATTTAAAGCACATTCTTCATATACTTCGCACACCCAAGTGTAGTCTTTTTTTCTTCTTCTTTTTTAGTTCATCCGCAGAATACCACAACTCTTGGCAGGTTTTATAGCCCAGAATCCACCCTCTATATATCTCAAACAAAGAAAATAATTTTCCATTGAAATCCAATAGTGATATCATATTGTGAACCTCAGCTACACTTCTGCATTCCATGGGAGCAGTCTGTTATCCATGGGAGGAATATCTGTTAATATCCATCTCTCCTAGCACTTGTAATCAGCTTCAACACAATTTCCATTTGAACTCAGGACACATGCTTTTCTTTTCTCCTAAACCTTCATTGATACAGAGTATTTCATACATGGAGCCTCCAATGTTCTAGTGTTTTGGTAATACAGTATTTAAAACTCATCACTCCTCCTCCAAAGGGTTAGCCTGAAGTCACTCAGAATGTTTTCTGAATGCAGGTTTACTGCTTCATCCTGGAGCATTACGTTTTTCTCTTGTTGCCATCCTTCCTGTCCAATGAATGAATAAGATTTTCATTGATAATTAATTGATGGATTGTGTGCCCTTAAGTTAGTGTTGATTCTTACCAACTACATAAATAGATGTTCTCCTTGATGAACTGCCCTTAAACTGGTCCTTCAGATCTTCCAATGGTGCATCTACGTGTTTCTCATATTATAAGGCCAGGCCTTATTTTTTTTTTGAGCCCCGAAAAAATGGCTAGATCATCTTTTCGGGGATGACTTAATTCCCACCCCTTTCATCTTTGGGCGGGCGGTGACAGCTTGGATGTTGACCTCGGCGTTGGTGGGGCACTTCGTATCGGGGTCAACACGGGCAGCACCATATTTGGGTGTGCAACAAAAGTACTTCCTAACGGCAAGCCCCCCCCACCATTCCCTCCCATTTCGCATGCTTTAATATAGGCCTTAATTTGGGGGGAGGGGCTTAATTTCATTTCATGCCTATAAAACATGCTNATATAGGCCTTAATTTGGGGGGAGGGGCTTAATTTCATTTCATGCCTATAAAACATGCTGGGACTTCCTATTGGGGGAGGCTGTACTGTTGGAGAAACAGGGTAAAATTGTGAGTTCTGTCATCTTGACACTGGTCATTCTCTTGTTTTCCCCCTTCCATCTTCCTCACCTTTTCCAGAGAGCTGGTTCTCTGCATAAGGTGTTCAAAATAAGATAATTTGAGCCCTATCATTTGTACCTCAAGTGAGAACTCTGGGATGACTTGTTTGATATTTTCTTGGTTTTCTATGGTATTAATATTGGAGTATTTTCTATGGTATTAATATTGGAGTATTTAATATTTTCCAATATTAAAGTTCAAAGGTATCAATCTTGTTCGTATCCTGCTTCTTCAGAATTCAGCTTTTACTTCCACATAGTGTCACTGAGAATACCATGGCCTGCACTAGTCTAATTTTCATAGCAAGAAACACATCAAGGCATCTGAATAACTTTTCCAAGATGTATTTCCCACATGCTGTACCAAGTGCTAATCTGCAGCAAATAGCCAAGGAAATTGCAGTTGAATGAGATTGATCCTGGAAGCATTGACCAGTCAGAGCAAATGCTGTAGCACCAGTCCTTGGAAAGAATAAAAATAAATTTAAAATAGTTAAAAATGCAGACTTTTGAAATTCTGTCTTTCAAGAGTCAGTCACAGGTTATTCATTCTTCCAGAAATAGCCTTTCCTGATTCCCCTTCTGAGCCAGTTCAATCAGGGAAGCTACTGGATACAGAGTTGGCATTATACTAGCAGGCATTGTTCTTATGGCTTCAATGACAGCTAGAGGTTTGCTCCTCCTGAGGGGAAAAATTTGGAGAGCAACCTTCTTTTGGATTACACTCCCAATCTCTCCCAACTTCACACATGTGAGATGGATAGTCCTCAAACATGATCCTTAGCAATAATTTTCTTCTCCCAATCCTTTGCCATCCCTGACTAATAGACACTTAAATTGGGGAACCTCCAGTCTCATGCTCAAGAATGTTGGCATCTTCCAGACAGACAATATAGACTTCTGAGACAGAAAGCTTTGTAGTGTCATTTTTACTTGTGGTAGAATGCTAAGAGAAGGTGCAAACTGTTTCTGTAAACAGGAAAAGAAGCATTGGAATTTTCTTTTACAATCAGTTGTGAAATTGATTGTAAAAAAAATTAAAACTTTGAATGGAGATCAGGCAAATTGCCATGGGAAGGGCCAAATGATCTCTGCTTTCCCCAAGTAATGGTCCAGCAGGGAACCTGTAAAAAACATGGAAGTATAGAAGCATGATGAGTTGAAACACCATTCACTCATCATATTTGGAAAAAAAAACTGGTTCAGCAGCAACTTGATCTTATTGCTTCTCTTGCTTGTCAAAAAATCTTTGCCATTTCGGTCATTACCTATGTCTCCTTCAGATGTGTTCTTTTTTTTTTTTTGAAAATTTTATTTGGGTTTTCACAAAAAACAAAATGC
>BHFT01020719.1:0-13238 GCA_004320025.1 Laticauda laticaudata | reverse complement strand
GGGGGGGGGGGGGGGCAAGCATTGCCTCTCAGCAGAAGTGAGATAAAGAAAAAATGTTTCAAAAGTTATCTTAATATTTGTGTCCTATACTTCTCCTTCTATCATGAATGATGGGTGTGTTGCTGGGCCAGTTCAGGGCAACGTACACAAGCCAGACAAACAGGCTTTGTAAGCTGATAGAGCCATGTGATAATATGCTATCTTATCAAACAGTAGGCTGCGGTTTGAAAAAGCCAGTTCTTCCTATTAATTCTGGAGTCCGTCATCTCACAAAGTCCCATTACATTTGTGTCAGGTTCTTGCTATCAGGAGAGAACTATGAAAGAATGGAAATATGGTGGGATTTGCCTACCAGACTGAAATTGCCAACAGGTACCAGTGGCAGTCAGTCTTCTGCACTAGTAGTCAATCAGCTGCTATAGTCAATCACTATAGTCAATCACTGCTCTAACAACAGAATTGTCAGACATACACATCGGATTTTATCCATTTTAGAATTGTCTTAACATGTTTCAGCAACATCAGAATAGTGTGGCTGCTTCTGGTATGAGTTTGAGTGAGATTATATCAGATAATACAGGAATTCTAAGAAAACATTTTTCTCCAACCATTAGATATACATAAGGAAAGGTCGATGGATTTGTTTTCTAAAAGTTTCCCTTCTTGTGTCATTCATTAAATAAAGTATTTTGTTGGATTGTAATAATAGCAATCAAGTAGCCAACTATATCCTCGTAGCAATTCATATCTATCTTGCTGTTGGAGTAGTGTTACATTTTTTTTAAAATGCTATGAGGAAATGAAATAGAAAAGCAAATCAAGTGCCAACCTGGATTTAGTATTATTATTGCACCTGTTCTGTGCCCTGTCAAAAGCTTTTTAAATACACTGCAATTTCCCGTATTTCCTCATTGAAACAACTTTCAGTTTTGACAGTAAAAGAGAATATTTCCCGTATGAAAAAAATTGGGTATTTCCTTATGAGTCATAGTTAGGGTATAATTAAGACTGATATAAAAAGACAGCCACTCTAAATAATCCAATTTTCAATAACTGTCTCAGTGACATAATTGGGCATTGCTTATCTCCAGCATAGAAAACATCCTATCCTGTAAGTATTGCTAAAAATCATAACATTTATTTACAGCTGACAATATCTAAAATTTAATTTTATTCTGTGTACAGTAGTTAAAGTGCAAATTGTTTCACTACATTTTATTGTCACAAAATTTGGGTAAAAACCCCTAATAAATACTGTGAATTAAATTTAAAACAGGAATAAAACTTGGAATTTTCTTTGTTTTCATCTTTGGAAGAGTTGTACAAAAGTTTAACTGTGCATGGAAATTATCTGCAGTTATTAGTCCTGCACTCTTTTAGTATTCCAAATTTGGTCATAGACCCGCTTGTAAATTCACAAGTATGTAGAACAGAATAGAGTAGAGTAGAATTAGAATAGAATAGAATAGAATAGAATAGAATAGAATAGAATACTTTATTGGCCAAATGTGATTGGACACACAAGGAATTTGTCTTGGTGTAAATACTCTCAGTATACATAAAGAAAAAGTACATTAGTTAAGAATCAAGAATCATAACATACAACACTTAATGATGTACATACCTAAGATAACATCCTTTAATTTTAAAGATGTTTCACCTTTTCTCATCCTCAAGAAAAGTTTATATACAAGTGCCATGATTAAAACAAATGGCACTAGCTTACTCTAATATTTGGTGTATGTCCTATAATACTGGCACTTAGTTTGGAAGATTTACTATTTGGAAGAAGACAAAGGAACTGTCAAAGGTACCTTATGTTTCCTTTACCTTATCTACAGTCTTATTTTTTTTAAATCATTTTTTAAGTAAAACAAACATTTATAATTAAAACTTTTCAATAGTAGAATTGTTCAATCTACAATATTATAGTTTGAAAATATTTTTTGTACAATACCTACTAGATTATTGTAACAGGAATATAATATAGATGCATAATAATTGATTACTAGGAGATATGAAACAACCAAAATTATATTTAGAATTAAAGTAAATTTACATGATCTTAGTAAAATTTAACATTCCCATAATTTCTATTACATATATAAGCAATAATATCCCACCATTCTCTAAAATAATGATTTGCTATTTTTTATGGTGAAATAATAGGTTTTACGATAAACTTTGTCAAGCAACGATATAAACTAGATCTTATCATACTATTTAACTCAACATATAGATATTTCATTGTTCAGCAATAATTTAACTGCTAAAAATGAAAATGCTTTCTTACTTAGCAGTACTTTTGTTCTAATTTACATGTATAATCTTAACTTCTGTTTGTTTGTTCTGTTTGTTGTACATATTATTCTGTGTACATGTTATTAAATACTTTCAAAAATCTACAATCTTATCATATTCTAGCAGGGTTAAAGAATATTCAACTGCATCCCCAAAAATTCACTGATTATGTACAAAATATATATGTTATACTTATCACATTTTGATACTATTAATGTAAGACCTTAGTTATTGTAATATGGCTTGAAATGCTATGATAATTCTAGTTTCATATTTTCATATTCTTTCTTTTTTCATATTTTTGAATAATTTCATTCTCGAATTAATGTTTTAAATTATTTTAATAAATTGAGGAAAATATATTGCATTAAAGTTGTCAATATATATTATAGTTGTCAATAAATGTTTTTTGTCTTGGTTTATTAAATTTCAAAAGTCTGAATTTTGCATTTGATGAACTTATACTATGTTCTTTTCAGATACATGCAATTTTGGGAGAGATCATAAACTCTTATTACAATACAATGTACTCTATTGTTATTGTCATTCTTGACATGTCTGATGTAGATGCTGCTTCATATGTTACAATTTTCAACATCTACCTGAGATATTTTAACATCTATGATATTTTCTTCATTTCTTTGTCATGGCAATTGCATTTTTAGGCAATCATAAACTTGAATAGTTCTGTGAGCAAAGTCTGGTGTCTGTCTTGATAAGACCTTAAATTGTTTGTTAATTTTTTCAGAAATATCTGAAAAATATTTTTATCAAGGCAAGTCATCCCCATTCTCATCTTGGGTTCTGTTTCAATTCTTTAAACAAATATTTGATTGGATTGAAATCTTCTTTTAAATACTATATTAAGAGTGATTTGCATTTTAACTTTGTATTCTTGTCTTAAGATGTCTTAAATTGTTTTAAGAAAGACAATTTCTTGTCTTTCTTAAAAGTATAATCTGATCAATTTATTGAATGATTGAGCACTTCTTCTAGACTTGCTGTGTTTCTTTGTTTTTTGTGGGATATCGGTTCAATTAGATAATAAATAGAAAAATTAGGTGTGGAAATAGTAATAACATTGTTAGGTGCGGAAATAGAAAAATTAGGTGCGGAAATAGTAATAACATTGTGCCATCTGTGACTGAAGCTATCCCTCCACTCCCAAGAAGTGTATACTATGAAATATTAATTTTAAAATAGTAGAAAACCAATATTTTTAGGAATATGAAATATATGTCACTTGAATATCTTGAATGTAAAATGCAGTTGCCCACAAAGCTGAAACAAAATATTCAGTTATAAAGGAGCTTTGCAGGCCTAAACCCTCAATCTGTACCTACCTTGTGCTTATACTGGCTATCTTCTAAACCAGGGGTTTCCAACCCAAGCTGGCTGGGGAATTCTGGGAATTGAAGTCCATTGGGCTTAAAGTTGCCAAAGTTAGAGACCTCTATTCTAAACCAGTTTAAGAAAATCCTGTCCAGACTGAGATATTTTGTCAACAGTTTGAAGCCATTCAATCCAGGCAGAAGGATACAATATCCTCCCACTGGACAATTCACCTGATACCATTCCTGATTACCACTAATTACCAGTAGCACTGCTTCTTGTAGGCAGGTTTTATTGGGCATATGTACATTTATGGCTGTGCATATGTGCATGCATGTGTGGTGGTCTGTGGGAATATCTTTGAAAGTCAGGAGAATGAAGATCCAAAGGCTCGACAATAGTCAGATAAGAGACATCTCAGTCCACAAGGTATGGGCAGACATGGTAAGCATCATAGAAAAAAATACTTCCTAGTTTCCTAGAAAAGTAAAGACAAGGAGGGAAAAATACATCCAGTTATAAGTTTCGTTCTAGGCATCCTTTATTGTAGGTTGGTGTTAAATATATTCTTATGTAAAATATATTCTTCATATAGCAGAAATGAATAAAAAAGTGAATAAAGAACTTTGAACTATGCCAATTAAGATTGGACTTAAACATAGTACATTTTTTTTGTTACAAGGTTTTACCAGTTAATGAATATTTCAGCTTTAACCACAATACAAGAGTATACAACAGATATAAACTAAATGTATACCACTCCAAACTCAATTGCAGGAAGTTCAGCAACAGAGTGGTCAATGTCTGGAACTCAGTACCTGATTTTGTTGTCACCTGCTCAAGCCCCCATTCCTTTATCCTCAAACTTACCTCTATTGACCTCACCCCATTCCTTGTTTCTGTTGTATTGTAAGCTTTTGACAAATAAATAAAATAAAAAAAGAAGTGATATTTGTTCCTTTCAATCCTTGCAAACAAAGAATTATGTTATATACCAGTCACAGATGTGGTGGAATGGGAAGAGAAAGAATAGGGTTTTAGTTCAGTGAATGATTAATCTCATGATAAAATAGGTTTTTTTTAAACTGCAGTTTTCTTCAGTTAATTAATTCCTTGTAGAAATTGAATTTTTAATGAACAGTTGATATTCTGAATTTATTTATAGAGAAAAACAGAGAAAGTTCAGTCCAGTGTAACAACTGTATGTATCCACAAAATGCAATCTCTAATGAAAAGAATAGAAAATTCTTCTTGCCCTGAAACATCATTGGTGTACAGAACATGTCTGTCTGATACTCTTCACTGAAAGCATTGTGTTTTCTAAATACTTAGAAATGAGAGAACATGAGTTAGCTTGCAATGATTATAGACTATATTTCAAATTTAACACGTCCTATTTTTTTTTCTTTTATCTTGGCACTAGTATTTAAAAGCCATAGTTCTTTTCTTCAAACAAATCCAATTTATTTCTAAAATATGGTGAATTCTGTTCAGCATAAAGGTAAGAAATAGTTTTGAAAATCTTCATTTTGACTATAATTCTGGCATTAATTTGCAGACCTACTATATATTTTCTTCCTTTGTATCTAAACAGGCTTTCCAAAATAGTTGAAGCAGATTAAAGGGTCGTTAAGCAGGCAAAAGGGAAAAAGGGAAGTCATATAAATAAATCTTTGCATAATACTAATGCCTTTTGAATTGTTCATTTTGTTAACACTGATGTTTTTATCTGCAAGATGAAAGAAAAGTAGGAATTTCATATATTGCTAAAGAGCACTATATATCAGTTCCTAAATCTCTTTTCCTTCTTATAAACTTTTATCAATGTAATGATGACAATTCTAATCTCAAGGGACTTTTTGTTGCATTTTATTATTCTTTTGAATTTCCAGGATGTTTTTTTTTTGCACAACATTCCAAGTAGCAACTGGACAAGAAAATTATAGAAATTAAATATCACATTCTTATTCTTGGCAAATACCATGTTCTCTGGGGGAAACTGACAACTATTGCATATGAGTTTTTGTTTGTTTTTGGCATATGAAATTTTATTTTATTCCAAGTACATGCATAACTTAAATTTAAATAAGATTAACAAACAATATTGTTACCATCTGATAATTTGTGTGATTACAGTTTCTGTTTGCATTAAATGGATGAGTGAATCCTGAAAAGAAAAGGTCTGTCTTTAGAAATCCTTTGTTTATGATAGCCTTGAGAAACAGTGAAGTTTATCTTTAATATTCATTCTTTGTTTATTTTTCAGGTTGAACTAATAATCAAATATGGATTCTACAAGAAGAACTAGTATTGGTACATAAATTCTAAATATGTTTTTGCCCAATTCCTCTTTTCACAGCATTTTTTATACTTGACACTTGTCAATATGTCCCTTGTTCGATAAATGCAGAACAAGTCTCTGTTATAAAGTTATAACAATTTGTTACACAGTCACCTGGTTATATCCCCACTCTTTTTTCAGGTTGACTTTGATCCAAATTTCAAACCGAATCAAGAATTTGGCAAAGCCACCCTACAATCAGATTTTCATACTAAAAGACCTGCTCCTTTCATTAAATTGTTACTCAATGAAGCAGAAAATGCATCTTGTCCATGCTTTATATGTTACTCTTTATATTTATTATACACTTCAGAGATCTGATCTAACAGAGTTTGTTTCACACTGAGCTCTGCTTCTCATTCATCAAAAAGTTCTGCACGTACATTTTTATTTTTACTTGACAATGTTTTTTAAATACTGCTCTGAGTTTTCTGTGAATACCAAGCATATTTCAACAAGTTTAACAATTTTTATGAACCAAAAGGCTAATTTGCTAGAATTTTGTTAAGAACAGAGAGAAATTCTGCTTGTAACTGTGGTCTGCCACTTTCATACAAATCCTTCAGGCTATCTTCTGATTTTAAGAACTAATGGGCCAGTTCCTGACCTTGTTCACGGGCCTTGATGATATGCAATAGTACCATAGTAATCAATAAAATGTGTCATGCAGAGGATGAAAGGAGGAAAACATTATACAAAAAATGCTTCCTCATGCTTTCATTTGTATCTAGCTTAGATCATAGTGTCTACAGCAGCATATTTTCTTTATAACCATCATCACTGCTTAACTATATTACATTATATTAGGATTAGATAATACATTATTCTTCCAAATATGTTTTTCAGAAAGTATTTTAATATGCTTTGCCACAGTGTAAATTTTTATTTGTTTTGACATATATAGTCAATTGGAAGTCATAAAATAGGCAGTGCTGTGTTTGGAGTGTTCTCACAAACATATATAGATATCATATTATTCCCTTTCAGATTAAACAACATTTTGCAAATGCAAGTGTCAGCAATAGTATGGAACACAAATTAAAATCAGGAGATAAAAGGAAACCCAAAGAAACTACTTTTCATAAATCCCATCTTCTGTACTTTTCTACATATTTCTATCCCAGCAAACAAATTTCAATATGCACTCTATTCCTTACATCATATCCAAAGAACAACCTTCTTGATTTTCACCACCTTCTCAATGAATTCAGTTTCCTTTTATATATTTGTGACTATATTTTCATCCATTGTCCCTAAATGACCAAAGATTTCAAATAATTATTTTGGACTTGTCATTCACATTTATATTTAGTCCTCATATGTATATTACTTATTTATAACCTTATCTCTTCTTGTTTTACCACTCTCACTTCTTAAGTACAGTAACAATTTTCTCATGGCATTCAATTTCCTTTTGTGAAATTTTCAACTTTCATGGAATGGAGAGAATTAGTTTAATATGTATAACTATTTTTATTTTTTAAAATCTTCATTTTTCACAATGAGCTAGCCACTGTCTTCTTCCAGCATTTACATATCTGAAAATTTCTCCATTCATTTCTCAATTTTTAGGAAATATACCAAGCTACACAAATTAATCATCTTATTCTAATCTTACAATTTATGTATCATTCATTCTATTTTTCTTGTCCCACGCTACAACTTTGATGTGTAGAAAATTCTGGTTGTGGTAATTTTGGAATTTGAAGTTCACACATCTTAAAGATGTTGAGGTTGAAAAACACTATATTAGAACCTTATTTTTTATTTTCCACAAAATTGCTCTTCTATGTCTCTTGTCATCTTTTTTGTTCCTTGTTCCAATATACACTTTGCTTACCTCCCATCTTCTAGGTCTAGGAAGTATTTGCAATGTAGTTACTTATTCAAGATATTTTGGAGATGTTGATTAAAAAAATAAAGAATGCCATTTCTTATTTATTGCAGTTATTAGTTTGTTTCATGTATGTTTAAAGCCTAGGTAGAACATGAGTAAGAAAAAGAGAGATGGCTTGATGATATTTCAAGGCCAAAATTTGGTTGCCCAGCATTTAGCATTAGTTATTGTACAAGAATATCTTTTTATAAAACAGGACTTTTTGTTTTTCTTTCTTAGAAAATTGTGACAGCAGTGTTTACAAGCATGGTTTCTTCATAAAATCACCACCACCTCAGCTTTTTAATAATCAGGTACAGTTAGGAAAATTATAGCATCATCAAAATACATTCCTAATGTGTTGATTTCCTACTAATATATGAACTTGATTTTTCCCCTTCCTGTAGGTTTCCTGGAAAAAGAGATATTTTATTCTTTCTCATTCTGCCCAAAATTGTTATATCTTGAGCTATCATAAAGGCCAGCAAATAAAGGGCCACATTGAAATTAATGAGTAAGTTTTTGAACAAATGGATCACAGTTTATTTTAGCTGACTTATTAGTGAAATACAACACTTCTGATGCTTAAATAATAAAGGTTACTGTACTTTTCCCTGGTTCTTTAACAAATGTTGGTCTACCTTATATGATATGAGATTGCACTTCCCCTATGTCACAGCTCCCAGACTCCCTATTCTTTATGGTCCTAACCCTGTTCCACAAATATTTAAAAACCTAGTTCTTCCATAACCCCTAGCACAGGATGAAACAGTCCCCGATACTGAATGTCTGTTTAATAAGCTTGGCTAGGTTTTGTTTTATGCTGTCGGATCGTTATCATCATTTTTATTCCTAACATCTTAGTTAATTTGATGTTTAGTTGAGGCATGATTCAATAAGTAAGTAAATATTAGAGATAAGGTGGAAGAGAACAGTAAAATAACACTTTTCATGCATTAAAATAAATGGGTGTAATAGAGTTGCATGAGTTTCGTCACTTTCTGACTCTGTGGACTTGTGAAAAGAGACCTTATATGACCTTATATGACAAAGAGATCCTTTTTGTAAAGACACAATCCTGATTCTACAATTACTGTATCTGGGCTTGAAAACCCTAGATGACTACAAGCAAAAAGTGACGAACTATTTAATGGTTGCCTGGGTTTTGTAGCCTGGGTATGATAGCTCTACTGATTGCCTGGAAACTTCTTGGGCAGGAATTTTCTATACCAGATATAAGCTACAGACTCTCTTCTCATATCTGAGAAGAATTTATAATATTTGTTTACCTATTTTATATTTATTTGACAGGGCTTCAAAAATAGAAATTGGCATAGCTGACTTTGAGAAAATGTCTGCAGTGAAAAAGATGTTCAAGTGCCAGTTCACCGAAGTATTGAGTATCACTACAGAGAACAGAATATATTACCTTATTGGAAAAGATAGGTAAGTTCACAATCCTTTTATGGGACATAGTTTTAATTTGTTATAATGTTGGAAAAAAAGAACACCCAAATATTAAAAATGGATCCTCAGACTAAATATTTCTGGGGTATGACTCAGTGTTTAAACACATACAATGATGGAGATATTTTACAATCTTGAAACCTGCATGTATTATGAAATTACTCTTATTGATAAGATGTTTTTTCTAGCATCCAACTATAATCTGCTTCCCTATAATTTCAGACCATTATTCTGAATTCTGCAGCTTGCATAGAAAAGAGGTATTAACTGCAGTGGGCATAGTTCAATACTGTTTATGACAGAGTTAGATTCTCCAGATTTGTGTCATAAAACTGCAAAAGAGAAAAACAACTTATGATGAACACTTTCTCACAATTATGAGAAAGAAGGGGGAAGGAAGAAAGGAAAAGAAAGAAAGAAATATATTTTTTATAATTAGAGATTAATCTAAGAGCTAACTATTTCCCACTGTTCTAGAATAGAGGAAATTCAATCATGAAAGGAGAAACATAAGCTAGTTCTTAAGTGAAATCAAAGCCAGTGAAATATTTTTCCATGGCTCCTCTGAAAACTATCTGAAGTTCGGACTTGCATTGCTTTTTTGGACAACAATATGGAAGTGGTTTTCCTATGTCTTCTTCTGGGATTTTTAAAAATTTCCAATTCTAGCATCCAAATCCGAGACAATTCCATTCTTCTAAGCCACCCTAACCCAAGTCCAGATAGGTGCTGCAGCTTGTTGCATGCGTCTTGATTAATTCTGCAATTCATAGGCAAAGGCAAAAAGTAACACACTGTCATCATCTGAGACAATTGCTAAATGTTGTGAGCATCATCTGGACTTAATTTTTAACTTCTGTTACTCTTTTGTTTGTTGTAAAACATTTAAAACTCTAGCAAGGAAGTTGAGGAATGGGCCACCTTCCTGTTTACATTGTGCTCAGAAAAACAGGTAAATTAATGTTGTCTTTTGTGATATACCATACCATATCTATTGCTTCTAGAGGGAGGGGAAAAGCCAAACTGTTAATTATTATTTGCCTCTGTCCTTTTCCAACCATATTCTAGTTCACAAGGAAACGCGGCATATACCGCAAATGGGATTTTTACCAGCAAATGTTGCCAAAAGCTTTAATAAGGCAATCAGATTACAGAAGCCAAGTTTCAAATTATTAACTCAAGAAATGTCACTTTTACAAGCAACACTGTCAACTTTTGAAATTGATAATGATACGCTCATTCTTTTTTTATTTGTCTTCATTAAAGACAAGTTTACTTAAAAAATTTCCTTAGTTAAGATGTGAATCAATTTTTCTCCACCTGATTCACATTTTACTTTCACTAACATTTTCTGTGAGGAAAGCAGACTTCTAAATCTCCTGAATGTTGACAAGATGATATCTACCTGATTCTTAATTTTTACTTGTGATCCAAGTCCAATTTTAAAAGACAGGATTACAACATATCAAATATAAACAGTCTTGTACTGTATTTATTTAAAATATTTATATGGCTGCCAATCTTTGTTATGAAGAAAATATAATCATATCTCAAGCAACTCTGAGTAACTCACAACAATGAAAGCAATAACTAGAAAGCAATCAAAGGTAACAATTATAAAACAATCATAAAAACATATCGTAAAACAATAAATTAAACTTATACAGAAAATAATACTAAATAATGTAAGAAAGGCACCAGCTGGTTTATACAGACTGTGGCTTTTGTTAATATTTAGCAACTTCCTTAAGTATTAGATGAAATTTTGAGACAGTCTAAACTAAATCATCAATCTCCCATGTTATTAACAATCATAAAACTGATTACTAGTGAGTCTTTGCTGGTAAGGAAAACTTTTCTTTATTTAATGTTTATTTATAAATCACATTTACACAAGTGTTCTGGATGGCATACAATTTAAAATAATATACAGTGTGGTAAAAAGCAAAAAAAAAAAGGTGAAAACCCAAGAACTAACACATTAAAGTGTTAATCAGTTTTCCTCTAGGGCACATCCTGGGAAAGTGCTGATCCTTCAATGAAAGGTCAGCACACCTGAGACTATTGTAGCCTTGCAACACAATCCTTGCATTGTTTCCAGAAAAGCACCAGGACAGAAAAAGGCTTATTTGATCAGCCACAATGACCCCTGTCACAAAATATTTAATAGCAAGAGCTCACAGATAAATAATGCAATTTTATATCCCAAAGTAATACGTCTTCACCTAGAAAAGACAATGTGGATGTTTTCAACACTGCAAAATGTTTGACTATTAAATGACAATGAATACAATAAACAAGCAATTATGCTAACTTTTGCATAATTTTCTGAAGATACTTACCACCCTAAGTGGATAGAATGTGACATGGATCTTAATTGTGGGCATCTGCGCTTCAGAGAAAGAATATGGCTATTTATTTGTAACACAGTTTATTCGCTGCACATTTTTGTGGATCTCAAGTAATTTGTTAATTGGTTTACAAAGTAAGGAATGTGTAAAAAAAACAGATACAAGCAACAACTAATAATTTGCCTAAAAGATATCCTGCACACTATTTGCCCCTAAATGCTTGAAGAAACATGTCTTCAGCTGTTATGAACAACAATTGTATGATTTATATAAAAGTATATAAAGTTTGTTGTGTAAATTTTGAATTTCAGAAACTGAAAGTCAGAAGTCGGTCCCAATCTGTCCCAGCCTGTCTTGATGATTTGGATACTATCTCTATCACCAAAAAGGATCAGTGTCTTGGCACTAAATATGAAGTAAGTGTTTAATTTTATAGACTTTTATAGACATATCCACTTTACTTGCAGGCCAGTTATTTAACATAAAGGAACAAGGTATTAAGAAGACCAGAAATATCCTCTCCTAAGAAATTTGATTTCATTCTTCATTCTTTCTCCCAATAGTCAGTCTTATATTCCCACTAAGCATGCTTTGTCATTATTAGCTTGTTTTAGGAGTTTTGGGAGAGATGTACTTGATCAGACTTTCTTCCATTCTTATAACCCTAGATATTTATGATTTTTTTAAATTCAAAATTAGTGATTAAGCATAGTTTTTTAAAAACTGAATACTATCCTTTTCTTCTTCCACAATTTTAACATATTAAAAGGAAATTAAAAAGTGTCCATATTAATTCTCATCAGAAACTCTATCTCAAATTTTCAGCTATCACTGTTAATTAAGCACCTTGAAATAAAGCCATTAAGTGACTAATTATTTTCTTTTCGGCATAGGACACAGCAGCATCAGCTTACAAAAAAAGGCCAAACTCAGATCCTACTTGTAAAGAAATCCAGAAAGAATTACATATTTATGAATCACCAAGAAAACTCCTACAACGCCTGGTGAGTTCAGAAACTGGCTATGTTGTCCATCAGGATTATCTGAAATATTTGTTTATAATATTATTTACAATAAGGGGAACATTTTCACAAACTGTATTTCCTTCCTTCCTTCCCACCCACCCATCCACCTACCTATTTACCAATTGTTACTTTACTTCTGGTTCTTTTTACTCTTGTGAAGCTCCAAATATGGTAATGTTGGACAAAGGAGTTAGTATTAATGAATGATTAGTAAAACAATGCAGTATGAAGATATTTTGTCTTTTGGCCAGACTATCCATACAAAATAAATGTGTATGGGATCTAGGCATTAGCTTGATAATGTTCAGCAGATATCTGAGCATTTTACTGCCTTTTAAAATTATATCGACAGTTTTTATCACTGTACTTAATAGACAAATATATATCAACTGGCAGAAAGGAGTTTTAATTTGAATTTGTTTTCCCATATTATGACATATAAACATATACTGTTCAAAAAAAATAAAGTGAACACAAAAATAAGACATCCTAGAGCTGAATGAATGAAATATTCTTATTAAATACTTTGTTCATTACATAGTTGA